>JAODAL010015438.1:7500-83878 GCA_025379985.1 Phyllomedusa bahiana
GGAGCAAAAAAAAGGGGGGCGCGGGGGGGGGGGGGGGCCCCCGGGGGGGGGCCCCCCCGGGGGGGGGGGGCCCGGGGGGGGGGGGGGTGGGGGCCCGGGGGGGGGGGGGGGGGCCCCCGGGGGGGGGGGGAAAAAGGGGGGGGGGGGGGGGGGCAAAAAAGGGGGGGGTTGGGGTTTGGGGGGTTTTTTGGGGGGGGGACGGGGGTTTGGGGGGGGGGGGGGGTTTCCGGGGGGGGGGGGGGTTCCCCGGGGGGGGAGGGGGGGGGGGGGCCCCTCGGGGGGGGGGGGTTTCAAGGGGGGGGGAAAAAGGGGGGGGGGGGGGTTTTGGGGGGGGTTTTTTGGGGGGGGGGGGGGGGGCCGCCTCCCGGGGGAAAGGGGGGGCCCGGGGGGGGTTTTGGGGGGGGGGGTTTTGGGCCCCCTTTTGGGGGGGGGAAAAGGGGGGGGGGGGGGGGTTTTTTGGGGGGGGCCCCGGGGGGGTTTTGGGGGGCCCCCGGGGTTTTTTAAAAAGGGGGAAAAATTGGGGGCTTTGGGGGGAAAGGTGGGGTTGGGGGGGGGGGGCCCCCCGGGGGGGGGGGGGGGGGGGGGGGGTTTTGTGGGGGGGGGGGGGGGGGTTTGGGGGGGGTTGGGGGGGGGGGGGGGTGGTGGGGCGGGGGTTTGGGGGGGCCCCTGGGGGTTTTTGGGGGGGGTTTGGGGGGTTTTTGGGGGGGGGGGGGGGCCCCCTTTTGGGGGGGGGGGAAACCCCTTTCCCCCCCGGGGGGGGGGGGGGGGGGGGTTTTTGGGGGGGCCGGGGGGGGGAAAAACGGGGTTTAAAAAAAAACAGGGGGGGGGGGCCCGGGGGGGGGGGGGGGGGTGGGGGAAAGGGGGGGGGGGGGGGGGTTTTGGGGGGGGGGGGGTTTTGGGGGGGGGGGGGGGGAAAGGGGGGGGTTTTTTGGGGGGGGGGGGGGGGGGGGGGGGCCCCGGGGGGGGGGGGGGGTTTTTTTTTTGGGGGGGTTTTGGGGGGGGGGGGGTTTTTTGGGGGGGGGTTTGGGGGGGGGTTTTTTTGGGGGGGGGGTTGGGGGGCGGGGGGGGGAAAAAAAGGGGGGGGGGTTTTTTTTTTTTTGGGGGGGGGGGGGGGGGGGGGTTTTTTGGGGGGGGGAAGGGGGTTTTTGGGGGGGGTTTTTGGGGGGTGGGGGGGGGGGGGGGGGGGGGGGGTTTGGGGGGGAAAGGGGGGGGGGAGGGAAAAGGGGGGGGGGGGGGGGGGGGCGGGGGGGGGGGGGTGGGGGTTGGGGGGGTGGGGGGGGTTTTGGGGGGGGGTTTTTTTTGGGGGGGGTTTTTTTTGGGTTCCCTTTTTTTTCCCTTTGGGGGCTGGGGGGGGGTGAAAGGGGGGGGGGGGTTTTTGGGGGGGGGGGGGGGGGGGGGCCCCCGGGAAAATTTGGGGGGTTTTTGGGGGGGGTTACCTCCATGTGCTCACCCCCTTTGCTCGCTTACCACCGATTTCGCCCCATTTTCAGAAATATAAAAATTTGAGAAGGTATGGAATAGTTTTGGAAAGTCTCTATTAAAAGACGGCAAATTACAGCTTTTCTAAAATCCTCAAAATCAAAAAAAAATTGCTGGATTAAAATTTTAAAACTGCAAGGTGTCTATCAACAAATCGGGAGGGGGCAAAAGTAAAAAAAAAAATGTATCTGTTATTTTTTTTGTAAAATCACGGTATTTTTTGCCCTTTAAATTCACCTGTGGGGGATATAGAATTGCTGTTTTAAGTTTTTGGGATGCTGCACAATGAACAAATCTGGGTGCGCAAAAGTCAAAAACACGTATTGTTTTTTTTCGTAAAAACAAGTATTTTTGACCTTTCAATTCCCCCTTTTGGTGACATAAAATTGCTGTTTTAAGATTTACGTGGTGCTGCGTCAATGAACAAAGCTGGGTGCGCAAAAGTCAAAAAAACCGTATCGTTATTTTTTCGTAAAATACCGGTTTTTTTTTGCACCTTTCAATTCCCTTGGTGAAATTAAAATTGCGTTTTAAGTTTTTAGTGGTTGCTGCGTCAATGAACAAAGGGGGTGCGCAAAAGTCAAAAAACAGTATCTGTTATGTTTTCGTTATACACGGTTTTTTTTGGCACCTTTCAATTCCCTGTGGGACTTAGATTGCTGTTTAAGTTTTACGTGGATGCGCTTTCAATGAAAAAAAGTGGGTGGCAAAAGTAAAAAAACACTAATGTTATTGTTTTTTTTTGGATAACGGTATTTTTGGAAAACAAAAAAAACCGTGCGCCAAAGATTGCTGGATTGTAATTTAACTGAAGGTGGATATATCAACACAGGGGGAATTGGTAAAATTGAAATTGAACCCCTATCTGAAATGTATATGATAATAAAAGTGGATTTTGCCCCTAACAAGAGACCTGCAGTTATTGAAATGATTTGTATCCTATAAGTTCAGGGCCCCCCAAACCAGGAAATATTTCAATAGCAAACTGTTAAATAAAAAAGATATTGCAGTGCAAGTCTACACTAAGTCTTGGTGAACTTATCCGTGTTTTTTATAGATAGAGTTGTGTGTGTTCCCCCGCGCCCCCCCCCCCCCCGCGCGCCCCGTGACTTTACGCGGTGATGCTGCTTAAAATTTTCTACTAATCAAAAAATTTTAAATCTCTAATCTAACAAATTGGAAGGATCACAGTAATAGTAGAGGTTTTCTGTGCAGAAAATGACTGTTTTGTGAGTTTTTGGGCCCACGGCAGAGTGCACGTCCTATTCCTTTTGAGACGCTGAGAGAACTAAGGTAAACAGGAAACGCTGTTTATGTAATATGGGGTCATGGATTTTTTCCCGCCAATCGCAACCATACAATCCCGTCATAAAGTGCACACACATCTCACCTGTCATTTGTAAACTGTTTGCTGGCCCCAAAATTACAGGAGGTGAAAATGGGCGATCTTAAAAGATGATGCCAGATTTTAACCTTAATTTTTGCATGATCTGAAATTTCGATCACCATAAAACCTTGCCGATTTCAACTTTGTCGATAAAAATCGCTCAACACTACTCATTTCCTATAATTTTTTTTTTTTTCCAAATAGCAATGTTAGGGCTTATTTTTATGCAGAGGGTTTGTCTTTGTCAGTGGCATAATTGTAGGGTACATATAACTTATTGAATACATTTAATCAACAATTCAGTATATGTGGCCCATACATTTTCAAAAATTGAGAATTAGTTTCCAAATTCCATAAGGGCACCTGTAAGTTTCCAATTGAAAAAAACAATTACCCAAATTTCTTCTTCAAAAATGGAAAAAATTTCGGGGTGAACCACTTTCCTGTTTAAACCTTGTGCTAAGGGACCACCCAAATTTTATTTGTTACACATAAATATATATTTATATATAAAATTAAATAAATTTTTATTTTTATAAAAATAGTTTTCATAATTTTTATTGGGGCTAAAAAAAGTTTATTTAGAGAAAAGGAACCCCCCTAAAAATTTTGCACTTATAATTAAATTAAAAATTTTATATATATTATAAATATATATATTAATATATATTATTATTATATTTATATTTATATATATATACAATCACATATGGTTAATATTGTATTATATTTTTTTGTTTATATACAATATTTTTTGTCTTCCCACTAGGGGGTGGCTGAGACATACGCAGAGGCCATGAGGACCTGGCCCAGTGGGGAAAAGTCACCTTATTGTGTCAATGATATAGAAATGAGTACTGAGTAGTGGCGATAGTGCTAGGCGGCTATGTATGGGGGGCTTTTTGGACCCGCCATATGTTGGTGGATGGCTGTCCCCCCAATTCCAGGTCAGGTTTTGTTATGTCTCTGGAGACCGATTAAAGGCCTCCCCTGCCAGGTGATTGGGGGGCGTGGTATGTAGTGGCAGTGGCAGAGGAGCTGGAAGAGAGGGTTCTTTCCCCTCAGAGATTGGTGAGAAGTCTGACCCCTGTGGGGAAAAAAACTGTGTATGGTGCTCGGCAGTACGCCGAGGCCATTGGTAGAAAGGGCGCTCTACTAATATGTGGTTTAATTAGTGGGCCAGACAGGCTGAGGGATTTTATTTGTGTTCTATTCTTGTTTGTAATACATGTGCCTGGAATAACCTGGTTGAGACCAGTTAGATCAAAGCCTGGATGTTGGAGTGCCAATCCCGTTTTACCCAAGCGGCGATCTGTGGTGGAAGAAACCCCCACAGGACAGTCCAAGATGGCGTCCGAATGCAGTGAGGCGTTACATATATATATATTATATATATATATATATATAATATATACTAATATTTACTATATATATATGTAGGGTATCAGCTTCAAAAGGTGGTACAGAGAAAACCGCAGTCTGCGACACTTCACTTTAGAATGACGCATTTATTGCACAGAAAAGTACACACAAAAGGAAAACACGTAGCTGGCCTTCACAGCGCACAAGCAATAACAAGCATAACTTACGGTGTAAAAACTCACAGTCTCGGTTCTTTTAGCTAGGATCCAGTCTCAATGGGATTTGCAGACAGCCTGCGGGTAGCACACTCTGTCTGGAACTCTCACCTGTACAGACTCCTTTCTGACTGGACACACAACCCCTGCTAACCTGTCTTTGCCAGGTTTACATAACGTCTGAAAATAAACTCAAAAAACCAAGGCATGGACCTGGACATGGGAGTAGCCAACCCACCTCGCTTCTTTGGCTACTCCAGTAAAAAAGCCTACCCGATTAACTGCATATAGCATTTATACTAATCGTCATAAGAAATGTGTTTGTCAGTGGCCTAACTGGCCGCTGACACCAGTACTTATGGGCAATTTTTTTTTTACCACACCGTGACCTGCTTCATCGGTGGAGAACATACGGCCTATCACAATACGGCCGCTTGTGGGTTTTATTATACATACCACCCAAACTCTGCCTAAAACCGGGTTTTTGTGCAACTTCCGCCTCTACTCCAAATTTTAGGACCTCTTGACAAGGCATCCCGCCATATTTTCCTGTAACTTGCCTGGCCTATGCTCTACTGAAACATGAAATTTTGTATTGCAGAAACAGCGAATTGTTCCCCTTTTCTCCCGCATCCATTTTTAGTGTGGGCTGGTCGGACACAAGCTTCGAAATCATTCCTAACCTAGGCAGGTAGATACCGAAGGGAGTCTGTGGCACTTTATGGCCAAACCCTCTTTTCCACACAATGGCATAATTTCTTTCAGCGCTGGGAGAGTTTCCTACTGAGGTATCATTACTGGTCGCTTCTTCACCATTTATCACCTGGGACAAAACTGCTCCCAGCCCAACATCCGAAGCGTCACGTGGACACAATTTCCGGAGAACGTCCGGCGGGGCTAATAACCTAGGGTTGTCGGCACATAGAGCCTGTTCAAGCGCTCCATGGAATAAGCCCACTCTATGCGTTTCGCGAGACCACTTAATCTCATCGGCAGATGTTTTCCCCTTCCGTCAACTCTGTCAAAAGGGACGGCAATCTCGGCGAACCTCTGGATAAACCGCCTTTAATAGCCGGACTATGCAAGAAATGCCCTGACCTGGTTTCTTGGGAGAGGGGCGTGGGCCATTTATGGATAGTATCAACCTTATTCATCTGAGGTTTAATCTTCCCCTTCCAGCAATGTAGCCCAAGTATTTTGTCTTCTCCATTCCCAGGGCACATTTATTGGAGTAAATTTTTAAACCCAGCGCTTCTTCAAGGCATCCAGAACAGCCTGGACTTTTCCTTTAGTTGGGGATCTCTCCCAGTCATGCCTAAACTATGGTCGATGTCAATCTAATGTACCCGGCACAGCGCGGGCTATGATTTTATAGGGGAAGTAGACACTTGCGCATCCTTAGGCACTCTGTAAGACACCTGGCCGGGGGGCCCCACCTGTAACCCAAATGGCATCGGGACATATTGATCAGGAAACCCCGTCAGGTGTGGAGAAAGCGGTCTTTCCCTAGCCTTCTTTCGCCAATGGAATCTGCCTCAAGTCCACCTTTCGTGAGGTCTAAAGGTGGTCATGTATCTAGCTGGATCCCATCCGCCTCAATTAAACTCATCTACCTGGGCCATGGGGTTGGCATCCACCTTAGTACACTCATTTCAAGCGAAGTTAGGTCATATGCAGAAGCTCATCACAATTGGCGCTCTTGGCATAGTACAATGGGGCTAGACCATCATCTTTTGGACCTCTCAATTTACTCCCTGTTTCTATCATCCGTGAACTCCCTAAACAACTTATCTTCGGGCATTCAGGAATCCTATATGCCTTAGGTTCACTCGGACACTGGGGGTCTGTGAGGATTTAGTGGTGTATCAACATTAGTAAGGCCCGGGGCTTCAGGAACAGATCTTTGTTATGTTGCAAGCAAATCCTTGCATTCTTGCTTAGGGAGGGGGACAGGGGTCTCTTGCCACCATCACTGCTCACTTTGGACGTGGTTGACCGGTAAGGCAAGGTGATCAGGCGGCTTCCCTCATATCTCCAGTGTTTTAGCAGGTTGAACATGGTACCACCTGTAGGGTTTTCTCCTTCCTGGCTGATGCACCCTATAATTAACCTCTCCCACCTTTCTCAAACGATCTCGTAGGCCCCTGCACTTGGCAAGTAACTTACTCTAACTGTGGGGGAATTAACACTAACTCTCCTTTGGATTGAACTGTCTTGGTTGGGGCAGGACCTATTATATACCATGGTCTGGGGCATAATGTGCCTCATCTCTGCAGAAGGTGCTCCTTTACAATTGGCATCACCCGGGGCCATTCTCTCCTGCACTCTGGGCACACATGTTCCACCCACACTCTTATGAGGGGTACTCCTCAACTCTCCCAGGTTTCTTTGCCACAATCCTAAAAACAGATCCCCTGGGTGCTGCCATACTAAAGTTCAAACGGTGAAGAACCCTGGGGGATTGGGGCACTTCCCAATCCGAGAATAACAATAAGGTAATAGGCAGTCCCAATCCCGTACATCCCTCTCTAGCACTTTTTTTAGCATGACTTCCAGGTCTAATTAATCTGTTCCACCAGGCCGTCCGTCTGAGGGTGATAGACGGACATGCGTAAACTGGGTGGACCTTTTAGTACCTTTGCACAGTTCACGCTATTACTTTGGACATGAACGGGGTTCCACCTCCTCATTGATCTGTTTAAGATCTTCTGGGATCCCCGTTCGGGAGAAATCCATAGACAAGACTACGCCTTGCTTTTCACTTAGAAGAAGGCTTTCGTGTGGGATGGCTTTCCGGGTATCGGGTGGCATATATCCACAATGACCAAGAATAATAGTGGTTGCCCCATAGCTTGATTTACAAATGGCACCCACACAGATTACATTGTCTAATTATGTCAAGAGGGGACCTCAAATAATTGGCAGGGGGACACAGGGGACTACGGAAGTTAGGATACTGGGGAAATAAACTGTCTCACCAGGAAAGGATTGGCAGAGTCCCTGAGTCTCTCGGTTAGCATCCAAGCCAATAAAAACGTTGGCAGGACTCTCTCCTGGGTTTGGCAACACCCTAAATAGGTGGACACACTCAAACACTGGGAGTGGGCCAAGTCCATGGACACATTCCGCCCTATATGGCCCCGGAATAGTAAACTGTTCCACACCTCAATCCCTTATTTTTGGTCACCCGGCTTATAGTAGATTCCTGATTTAGGCAAAGTGGGGAAACTCGGTTTTCGGTCCCCCGAAGGTTCCTGGGGTACCCCATTGAGGGACTGTCACGCCCCCCTTGGCCTCTTTTCAGGTCAGATTCCTGGAGCTGAGCTGTACCATAATTGACCCCTAGATCACATCTCCACTGGGGAAACCATTTCCTCCACGTGACCTCCTCACCCATCTGTCTCTACCATAAGACTGCATAGCAGGAAACTCAGGGATACACCTCGTTCGCTGGATATGGCAATCCCTGGTTTTCCCCAATACCAGCATCCCAGTTCAAAAGCGGCAATCTCGGCACCACAATGACCTCATGGCATAAAAAATTTTCACACCACCATCAAACCACTATGAGACAACGGTAACCACATTCCGGTCCTGTATAACCTTGGGCCACTGGGTACACTCTTGGTGTCACCTGGACATAATACATGTATAACCCTAGGGTTTCCCTGGGGACCAGGTCATGTGGCAGAGTGGCTGAAATTTGAGGCGTGAATAGGCGCCTCCTGAGTCCTATAACGTCCTCATGATACCAGGGGTCCAGTTTCGCAATGTACAACGGCGTGCCTCATATGGGGTTCATCTCCTTGTTGGGTATCCGCGCTGCAAAAAGGTTGCGCTCAAATAGGGACCCGGCGCCGACCAGAGCAGAGCAGTCCATGGGTCTCGGTGGTGGAGGGGGCACTGGGCTAACATGTGCTTGGGGCTGACATCGCACACAGCAAATGCTTACCTCCCTGGGACATCCCTCCTCGCAGCGGGCGGTCGGAGGCCTTGCCCCTGGGGCGTGGCCTACCTCCCTCTCGGGAATGGTTTTGGGTCTCATCTTCCGAGGGATCCACCTCTCTCCAGGCATCCCAGTATGGGTATCTAAAGGCTCTCTAGGCCCCCCACCAGGGATTTCTCCATGGCTCGTGGATACTTTTCCACCAGTCCCACCAGATCATCTGCTGTCTTGGGGGTTCCCAATGCGCCACAGCAATCTGTATGGGGCGGGGGGAGAGTGACAATGTATCTGTCCAGTGGGACCTCACAGCTCCAACATTTGCACGGGGGAGCATACCTACGGCTGCAAAACATTTCTGACCAGATGGTAACAGGTCTAAAAGCTGATGATCTCACGGAAGTTTCCCAACACTGTACGACCAATGATGTACCTTTGGGCCAGCTCCTCGCTAGCGGTAACGCGTCACAAAAGGCTCGAGCACAGGATCTCCGGCTTTTAACTTGGGGTATTCTTTACGCTATCCGCCAAGGCCAGGTCATAATACGCCTTATTAGGAGAGTCCCCATTGTTAGAGTAGGGGGGACCTCAGCCCACTGCTCCGGATGGTAGTCACTCCCGAGTCTTGCCAACGCGTCAAAAACAGGTGAGAATAAACGCCCATCAACGTAGTCACTCCAAGGTATCCTTCTGAAGGGGCCCTCCGTGTACGGTCCTCCTGGACCTGATGGCCGCCACTCACGGGCTTGCGGAGCTGGCGTTTCCGCACTCTAACGGTCCTCAACGTCCAATCTACGGATCCATCTGCTGCATTAGTTAGCTGATTCCGTCGGCACTTGCTGAGCCTGCTTGGCTCTCCTCACTGTGGAGATCCTTAGCTCTGCTGCGCTGTGGCTTCCCTGTGCGCTGCTTGCTGCTGCCTCTGAGGGCCTGTTGTCCTGGGCCTTAGGGCTTCCATTGAGACATGTCTGCTGCTGAGCTGTAGCCTGTTGGTGCTGACGATTTGCCTGCACAAGGTGGTTGATGTGGTCTCCTCCATAGCGAGTAGGCTGTCGCTTGCTCTGTGCTGCAGCCCTTATACCCATGGACATAGGTTTATCATTCGCATCCTCCACCCCTTGTAGGGAATCAGCATCAAAGGTGGTACAGAGAAACGCAGTCTGCACGACTTCTTTTAGAATGGCTGTTTAGTGCCAGAAAATAGTTACTACACAAAAGGAATACAACATAAGTAGATGGCCTTCTGAACAAAACTCAATAAAACAGACAAACCTGTCCGTCGTAAAAACTCACCAGTCTCTGGTGTTCTTTTAGCAGGATCAGTATCAAGGGGATTTGCGACAGACTGCTGTACGGACACTCGGTCTGACTCTCACAACTAGTCACAGTCTACCTTTCTGACAGACACACACCCTTGGCTCAACCTGACTTGCCTGTTTACATACGTCTGAAAAACAAAAACCAAGGGCCTGGAACCTGAACTGGTGTAGCCAATAACCACCCTCGATGCATTTTGGCTACTCCAGTAAAAAAGCCTACCGATTAACTGATAGCAGTTATACTAAACGTATAAGGGAAATTGTGTGTCAGTGGCCTTACTGCGATGACACCAGTACTATATGGCCTTTTTTATCCACACACCCGAGAAACCAGCATCTCGGTGAGACATATCGGCCATCCACATAACGGCCCCTTTGTGGTTTATTAAACAATTACACCCCCATCTTGCCTCAATCGGGGTTTTGTGCCAACTTACCGCCACTAAAACTATAGCCATTGACAAGGCATCCGCATTTCCCTGTAGAACAGTGCCTGGCCTTGCTCTCACAGAAAAAACAATAGAAATCTTGTATGCACGAAACCAGCGGAATTGTTCCCCCTTTTTATCCCGCATCCAAATTTTAGGGGGCTTTGGTGGGAAACACCATTTGGGGAACTTCCTCCCTAGCAGGTACCCTAAAAGGGAGTCTAGGGGCCCACTTTAGGGCCAAAAACCCTTTCCTTTTTCCACAAGGGCAAAATTTTTTTCCCGGGCGGGGAGAGTTTCCTACAAAAGGTACAAAACTGGGTGCCCCCCTCCCCATTTATCACCTGGGAAAAAACTGCTCCCACCCCACATCGACCCCGTCCGTCGGGCCCCAAAAATTTTCCCGGAGAAGCCCGGGGGTTTATAACACGGGTTGTCGGCATAGGCCCTTTTTTCAGCTCCTAAAAAGGGCCCCCTCTGCTTCGGGAGACCACTTAATCACGGCAGATGTTTTTCCCCTTCGTCAACTCTGTCAAATATAAAAATCACACAACATAGATATTAGAGGGGCAATGCTGCAATCCCCAAGCATAGCTTGCTGTATGCTAATTTCTTTAGTTCTGGACAGCTGTTATCTTCTAGAACTGATGCTTGGAAATACACACATCTGCTCAAATGAGTGTTATTCTCTTCTGTTCCACAGCTTAGAAACAGTTGTTGCTGAAATTTGCACAAGCCGAAATGTTTCAAGACATGAAACTGCCCCAAAAAACTCCTTTTAAAATTTTAAACAAATTACTTTTTCCTGTGGAGGTGGCCCTTTTGCTCCCCCCCCCACCTCCACGGGTTTTTTATATAAATTCCCAGTATGCTTAAAAGGGTTGGTGCTTTTTTTCTCTCGGGAAATTAGGGAAAGGTCTTTTTACCCAAAGAAAGTTTTGAATGGACTCAACTGAGAGTAAAAATAGGTAGGACCACCTGCCTTGGGGAAACCCCCTTTTGGGATTCGGGGGGGGCTTCAGCATATTTTGATTTAAAACATGTGAACTAAGAACCTCAAAGTTTTTTTTTATGTAAGTAAAATAAACCTAAAAGCCCTTTTTTAGAGGTTTTCCATGTATTGTTTGATAGCCCTTTTTGCTGATGGTGTGCCACGGAAGGGAAATTTTGGTTTTTTCCATGAAATTTTTTGATACCCCCAGAGCAAGGGCAGTCACGGGAAAGGGGTATTTTTTTACTCTTTTTTTTAAAGATTTGCTCTGCTTTTTATTTTGAAATCTTACCCCCAAATCCCTATTTCACCCATATATCATAAAAGCTAAAGTTTCTTTCCCCCTCATACCACTCAAAAATTTGGGAGGGAAAAATTACCTGACTGGGTTTGCTTTAAAGCAAAAAAACCTTAAAAAAGTACAGGTATGTTTACCTACACCATTTTTGGAACCCTACTGTAACTTCTTCTATCTCCTTTTCAAATTGTGGCATCCTGCATCAGATGCCATATTACAGAGAAAGTGTAATATAAAATAAATTATTTTAGGGTAGAGTGTCCCCATAGTCTGGTATCCTGCAGAGACACCATACCATGGAAAATGGACTGCCTAGAGTTCTGGAATATGGGGGTGCAAGGAGTCTGCACATGGCTCTCTTTCTAAATGTCTTGATGATTAGTTGTGATTAAAACAGCCCAAATTTTCCAATGATTTTACTTGGTTAAATTACTTTTGCAGAAAAATACAATGCAAAGAAATTTGACTCCTTCTCTTGATGGAATGTTGTTGGTGCTTGACCATGTATTATGTGTAATGTTGACTCCTTGTATTTTCAGGAGAGAAAATAACCATTCATGACAAAACTGAAATTAACCTGGTTTCGTTCCGAAGAACTATTTATCTTGCAATCCAGTCAAGGTAAGAAAGCCGAGTACTTGTATGGGAAACCATATCTGTAATTTATTTTTCATTCTTTATCTCCTTTTGGGGTTTGAATTGCTGCTCCTTTAATTGTCCCTTAGTGAAAGCATAACCACCCCGCGCTGCTCCCATTGCTGCTTGTTTTCTGCAGGCACCATGCTGTCCCTCTTTCAGAAACACATTATAAATAGCTGACAAGTAGGCACCTCAGGCGCTCTCTCCCTACAGACACATTCAATTGACAAATATGATCGCTGGTGTCTGCCAACACAAACTGTGTAAAAATGACAAAAATGACAGTCTGTGTGTTGAAAGGAGAGTCTACAAGTAGCACGCTTAAGCATAAAGTACAGCTGTTCCTGTAAGGAACCAAAAACTTTATCTGCCTACCTGGAGTAAGTACCAAGCAAGAAGAGAACGGGAATATATTTAAAGGGATTGTTCAAAGTAGAAAACCCATATACTCTATTAGTGAATATTAATAGTGGGGAATCCCCAATTCTGGATCCTCATCTTCTGTTCAGATTGAGTAATGGTTACTCAGACAGCCCATTGAGAGATTTATATATCTATATAGATATGTCTATATAGAGAGATAGATGGATATATATATTAATTATAGTGTGTAATGCTTCATTTCTCCTGTGGGGGTGCTGCAGGAAAACGGAGCATTGACTGTCACATTTTCCTGCAGATTGCTGGAGGTCCCAGCAGTGGGATTGTACAAAGTTTAGAACTCATTTAATGTGCTGTGGTGTTTATGCAACTCCCAGCCAGTATGGAGGCTGGGTTACCTACTTTTTAAAGATAGTTATCGGACCGTGTATATCACCTGCGGCATATTCTATGAATATGCCATAAATGCCTAAGATGGAAGTACCCATTTAAGTTGTCTATGTTGATCTTGTCTATGTGGAAAACAAGACAGCATGTAACAAAAGAAAAGAAATTCACATCAATATGAGATGTTATCTTTTTTGTAAAATTGGGGGACTGTTGAGACTTTATAGCATCTGTTTTTAGAGTAGCCATGGTGGATATGATGAATCCAAGTCACTTCCAGTGCATCTGTCAGGTGTATATTTTTATGCTGTACATGCAGATTAGCTGCAGCATCAAGTGATCTATTAACGTAACCTCATCAGTCAGGGACCCAGGGGGAACACTGGAGCTCTGGCCGCACTGGAATAGCGGTGATGGGACAAGTAAGTATGGGTTAATTTTCGATTCTAGGCAGAGGGGGAGGTGGTAGGGAGGTTTTTAAAGTCTTTAAAGGGACAGTATGGGACATTTTTGTTAAATTAATATTTTTCTTTCCAAGAATATTGGCGTCACTTTTTAAAGTTTTTTTTTATTGTGGAAGTCCTGTGCAACTAACGAGCAAAAAAGCATAGCCCAATATATTTTAACTTAACTCGCATATGTACAAAACTCCATGCATATCTTATGGTTTCAAAACCGATGAAGTTTTGTGTACATATACAAGTTAAGTAAAAGAAGGTTTTGTGAAAATATATTGTGTTATGCTTTTTTGTTTGTTAATTGGAGACATTGGGAAGATTGAAAGGAACCTCCATGGATAAGCCACTGTGGAGTCACCGAAAAAGTTGTGCTAACATTTATACTAGTCCTGTGCAACTAAACATTACATAAAGATTCCAATGCCCGCAGCACACTATTAATTAAACAACTATCAGTCGGCACATAGGAATTTTTTTAAAAAGAATTTCTGCTACCTAGGATACATGAAAATTTTTTGATCAAAACTGCTTAAGCCCACCTCCCATCATCAAGGGGACCTCAAATACAGGTGGGAACCTACACTGACGTTACCTTTAGGGCCTGTTCAGATTTCCATACTTCAGGGAGTGAAGGCTCCAGCTACAAGGTACACTGCATTGATTTAAAAACCTGTGAAGGTGGGAGGAGTGCGAAATACCAACAAGGAGGCAGCAACTTCCCCATACAGACAATCTAGACAACAACAAAAAAATGTTCATGTATCCTAGGTAGCAGAAACGCTTTTCCAAAAATTTCTATGTGTCTTTTGATAGTTGTTTAATTAATAGTGTGCTGCGGGCATTGGAATGTGTATTTATATTTCTGCCACACCAGTGTGCATCTATGCTCATTTTTTTCAAAAAAGTCTTGTGGATGTGCAAAGCCAAATATTGTTGTCTATATTGTCTGTATACGGGAGTGGCTGCCTCCTTGTTGGATTTTCGCACACCTCCCACCTTTAAATCAATGCAGTGTACCTTGTAGCAGGAGCCTTCACTCCCTGAAGTATGGAGGTCTGAACAGGCCCTAAAGAGAGGTAACGTCAGTGTAGGAACCCACCTGTATTTGAGGTCCCCTTATATACCTGCCTATAACCTGCCTATGGGGTTACATATACCTGCCTATAACCTGCCTATGGGGGACATGTACCTGCCTATAACCTGCATATGGGGGACATGTACCTGCCTATGGGCGACTTGTACCTGCCTATGGGCGACTTGTACCGGCCTATGGGCGACTTGTACCTGCCTATGGGCGACTTGTACCTGCCTATGGGCGACTTGTACCTGCCAATGGGCGACTTGTACCCGCCTATGGGCGACTTGTACCCGCCTATGGGCGACTTGTACCCGCCTATGGAGACACGTACCCGCCTATGGGCGACACGTACCTGGGGGACATTAAACTGCCTGTACCTGCCTCTGTAATTTTATTGGTCTACAGTTTTATTTTTGAAATTTACCAGCAGCCGCTGCACTTCCCACCCTTGGCTTATACTCGAGTCAATAAGTTTTCCCAGATTTTTGTGGCAAAATGAGGTGCCTCGGCTTATATTTTGGTCGGCTTATACTCGAGTATATACGGTAATATGTGGCTATTAGTACATTGATTGAGATGCAACATCAGCCACTGCCCATGGACAAGATTAGCACCGTTCTGAGGGACAACCACAGAGATTTTAGCTGAAAACGGAGTTCTTATAAATATATTTACATTAAGGCCGTGTTCACACGGCTTATTCACGGCGGATTTGTGCGCCGTATTGAGCGAACAAAACCGCCGTGAATACGGGGCGGGGCCGGAGCGCGGCGGGGGCGCCGCTCCCGGCCCCATAGACAATGCATTGTTTACGGCGCGTCCGCGCCGTAAAGAATGTGCATGTCACTTTCTCCCCCCCGCGGCGGATTTGCCGAGCGGGGAGGAGCGACGGATTCCACTGTTCTCTATGAGAGCAGTGGATTACCGTAATGACTCCGACGGATTGGCGCCGTATTGAAGCGCAAATCCGGCGCGGAATACGGCGCCAATCCGTCGGCAAATAAGCCGTGTGAACGAGGCCTAATAATGTAAATATTCTAATATTCTAATTAATTCGCAAAACATTTTTATTAGGTTAGGGGGAAAAAAAAACTTCTCATGACAGCAAAAAAAGGCAGCAGATTAGCCTTGTTCTGCCTAATTTTACGTGCCGACAATCCTATGGTAATGTAGTTATTTTATCTGACTTGGACTATTTTTCTATTTATTTTCCAGCATTGCAGGGGAAAAAAATCAAAGCCAAATAATGTCTGGCTTTCAGATATGTGTGATCGGCAGAAAGCCTGGATCAAAATAATGCTGGTGTAATGGTTTTTTGTGACCGTAAAATGTACTTATACCTACAGATGCTTAATGGAGCCTACCCGTTCCTATAACTCTACTAGTGCTTTTCTGCAGTAAATGTATCTGATTTCATTTGAAATACCTCTAATGATTTTACAGCCCTTGCTTTCCTGGGAGGCAATTTTCAGGTTTTGCAAAATGTATTTGATAGTAATGTTAAGTTTCCTTGCTGTACTTCACCTTACTGCCAGCTCTGCACACAGTTCCATACTCAATCATATTGGATGCACTTCTTAAACTTTTCTGACTATTTCCCCATTGAAATGTAAGTCAGATTTTCTTGACGTTTCTTTGTTTTTAATAAATCTCCCTCATGCTGAACATGACTAAAGAACTAAAACTCTATGCTGATTCCTTTCTTAAAGGGGTTGTCTAGCATAAAAAAAACTAATCAGTAGTGAGGCCGGGTTGGTTAAAAATACGAAACCAGTTATACTTGCCTACCTGTTTGCTGCTCCAAAGTGCCCCTGTCATGTGCTCCACTTCCGGTTTCTCAATCAGTCGCTGAAGAGATTAGAGCATGAGCCTCTACTGTGTGACGGGATGAAAAAACCCAGAAGTGAGGAGCAGCAAATCACCAGGAGTAGCAGCATCGGGGGACAAGTATTTTTTATTTATTTTTTTTTTAAATAGCCTGATTTTTTTTTTTATCCATAGATTGCAGCAGTATTTGTAACATCAAAATACACCATGTGAACCCTTCCTCACAGCTACCCCTAAGGGCCTTATGTATGAAAACTGTCTAGCAAAAAGGCTGTCCTTGTTTCCCATAGCAACCAATCAGACCTCCACTTTCATTTTATATAGGGCTCTGGTGGCAACAACGACAGTCTTACTGCTAGACCTTTTTTATTCATAAGAACCTAAGAGTTTACTACAGTATGTAGTAGGCGCCCCCTTGTGGTGGATGCAAACAGACAGAATTTTATTATTGAACTCTTGATCCATGGAGAAGATTCAGCACTGGTGTCAGGAAAATAGAGCTTTGATTCCTGTTACGATACTGATCAGCACAGTAATAGAAGTCAGAGTACCGCTCCCTAGGTTAGCAGTGATTGAATGGTTTTTAAAGTCAACTCTAGCATTCATATGTATTCTAACATCTTGCTGCTATTATTAGAGTATCTTTAACTTTTTGTTTTCTTTATTCATCAGTTTAGATTTTGAAGAATGCGCCCACAAGCTAATAAAGATGGACTTCCCAGATAGTCAGACGGTAAGTTTTGCACAGTGATGTGGACTTGCCAATAATGTCTGTGTATAGAATCTCTGTCTTAAGCTAAAATTGGTTATATACACTCACCGGCCACTTTATTAGGTACACCATGCTAGTAACGGGTTGGACCCCCTTTTGCCTTCAGAACTGCCTCAATTCTTCGTGGCATAGATTCAACAAGGTGTTGTAACGATGCTCAATTGGTACCAAGGGGCCCAAAGAGTGCCAAGAAAATATTCCCCACACCATGACACCACCACCACCAGCCTGAACCGTTGATACAAGGCAGGATGGATCCATGCTTTCATGTTGTTGACGCCAAATTCTGACCCTACCATCCGAATGTCACAGCAGAAATCGAGACTCATCAGACCAGGCAACGTTTTTCCAATCTTCTACTGTCCAATTTCGATGAGCTTGTGCAAATTGGAGCCTCAGTTTCCTGTTGTTAGCTGAAAGGAGTGGCACCCGGTGTGGTCTTCTGCTGCTGTAGCCCATCTGCCTCAAAGTTCGCCGTACTGTGCGTTCAGAGATGCTCTTCTGCCTACCTTGGTTGTAACGGGTGGCTATTTGAGTCACTGTTGCCTTTCTATCAGCTCGAACCAGTCTGCCCATTCTCCTTTGACCTCTGGCATCAAAAAGGCAATTCCGCCCACAGGACTGCCGCTCACTGGATGTTTTTTCTTTTTCGGACCATTCTCTGTAAACCCTAGAGATGGTTGTGCGTGAAAATCCCAGGAGATCAGCAGTTTCTGAAATACTCAGACCAGCCCTTCTGGCACCAACAACCATGCCACGTTCAAAGGCACTCAAATCACCTTTCTTCCCCATACTGATGCTCGGTTTGAACTGCAGGAGATTGTCTTGACCATGTCTACATGCCTAAATGCACTGAGTTGCCGCCATGTGATTGGCTGATTAGAAATTAAGTGTTAACGAGCAGTTGGACAGGTGTACCTAATAAAGTGGCCGGAGAGTGTATAGCTCTCATGTCTTGTATAGACACAGGTAGTCATCTCTCATCACTAATGAACAGGAAAATGGGTACTTTATGATGATCCAAAGTTTTAAAACTATCTACATAAGTGGTGTAGAAGGGAGGGGGAGTGCTGATGTGTTAAGATGACTACTTTCTACATTTGCACTATGTTTAAAAAAGTATTCCAATCTCATTTATTAGCTTTAAATATGTAGACAAATATAAATATAGAATAATGACAAATACATTGCTGTTCTGGTTTTGCTTCTTTTCAGAGTTACAGTAGTTCTTATCTCCTGCTTGTTTACACTCTCTTCCCTAGGGTGAAAACCATTTCTCTTTGCTCTAGCTGTGACTGGCTGGTGATGTTATTCCCTGCTGTGTCTTATCTTGCTTTTCAGTCACTTATCTTTCTACTGAGCAAACTTTAAAGGGGTTGTCTCACTACAAGGATTGCTTTTTATGTTAAAGATCTTGCAAAAACAAGTCACTTTGCAATAGTGTCCTATCTATCCTGAGATATCCCCTCCTCAGGTCGCTATAGCTACAGACCTGTTTAATCTATCCTGATAGGCTGCCAGCACTGGTTGCTATAGCTACAGACCTGGCTTCTACTGCAGCCTAGTAGAAGACAGTAAACACGCCCCTGAATTCAAAATAATACCAAGAAAACAGGACTGAGGTCAGATGAATCAATGTAGTGAGACAACCCCTTTAATCCTTAAAGGGGTTGTCTCGCTACAAAGAATAGCTTTCAAATTGTAGGGAACCCAAAATAAAGACATTTTCCAAATATATTGCTTTGTTCCTCTGTTTTACCTAAGGAGATACAAGTGAATTTATTACCTCCCTGGGTTTTTCTGTTCCCTCTGTAACTGAGCTGTAAACAATTCTCCCCCTGCTGTTTGTTCAATGAGATAACAGTGAGTGACATCATCACACAGGTCCTGACAGTGTCCTGTGCTGCTCAGCAGTAAAAAGCTTGATTTATGTAAAATAAACAGAACTGTAATGAGGGCTTTTGTTTTAGGGATCAGATAAGAAGTCCTGTTAGTAGTTTGAGAAGCTAATCTGATCTAATTAGCATCTGAAAGCACAGCATGGCACAGAGCTGTACAAGCAAGGAGCTTATGCAAATGAGTCAGTCTGAACCAGGAAGTGACAGAGTATTTCATTCATGCATTCTCTGAAACTCTGAAGGGAGACAACTCCTTTAAGCTATGTTCATACGATGTATTGCGGCGCATAGAGTACGTGCCGCAGTACATCCTGTGTTTCAGGAGCTGGCCCCATTGACATTCATTACTCGCGGCGCGTATTCGCCGCAAATAATTGACATGTCACTTATCTCCATGCGCGTACAATATGACTGTATTGTACGAGCGGGGAGATGAAACGTAATCCATAGTTCTGTATGAGAGTTATGGATTACCATAATTATGGGTGCATTTCCCCACCTATTAAGCGCAGTACGCGAAATACGCAGCAAAATGCGCCTCAAAATAAGCCATGTGAACATACCCTTAGATTTACTGACCTGAGAGCAGCCCTGTGCCATCCTGTTAGGTTTGCGGAGCACGTCCATGTGTAATTACATCAAAGATAAGTCTCTCAGCAGCTGTTTGTCTTGTCAGCATGTATGTTTTCCTCTCTTACTAGAAGCTTCTTTTCATGATAAAAACAGCTCTGCTAGCTCACATTTATAGCCAGAAGTCCTGCTTGGACAGTGTCATTGCTTTTCACAACCCCTCCATCAGTAATGTCCCTTTAACAGGCTCCGCTAGGAATAGGAGTCGGCAGAGCTGAAATGTCAGTCACTGCTGAAGACCCGCCCACAGCCTGTATAGGAAGTGTGAGCCTGTGAAAAGTGAGAATGGCTAGATGGGACAACCTATTTAAGGGACTAGTATGTATTTTCCAATGGTCTGCAACATACAAACCCAGTATGTTAAAACTATCAGTTGTATGCTTCCCACAACTGTGGACCACATGTTGCCGGCAAAATCTATATTCCAACCTTATATTAATTTATCCTAGTAATATTAGGGTGGACAAATGTTATTTTAAATTATTAATGTTGACAAATAATGTAACATGTGGACAATTTGTAGCATGTGGTAATTAGTAGTATGTGGTAAAATTGCCATACAACAATCAGCAATGTCAAGGTTTCACAGTTCCTTTAAAAGATTATGTGCTTGCTCTCCTAAGAAGTCTGTTTTTGTAAGTTCTTCCAGTCTCTTTGTAATGACAATACTATAGCATCTTTCATTAGAACTCTGTTCTGTGCCGTTCCTTTTTATTCCTCCTTGGAAATTTCTGAATACATTGACAACTGGGCATTACCAATCACTATGTCCACAGTAAAAGGTCTAACCATTGATGACCATGCCAGGCTGGGTAAGCACACTGTATGTTGTCATGGGAATGTTAACACCAACTTGTCTATTTCCAAGGGGAATAACAAAATGTCACTTCACAGAGTTATAAGAGAGGAGCACCAGCATTATTTTTTTGTATGGGGAATGAAATTTACTAAAACATACTTGTTAGAAGAGGTACTGTGGTCCTCTTTTAAAGGGGTTTTCTTGCTACAAATATCTCTAATGATGGGACAGTAAAAATAAGCACTTTTGCAATTGGTTTGCATTACCTAAATCACTTAGTATAGCAGATATGTGCTAATCTGTGCATCTATAGTGATCTCTGCAGTAGGTGGCGGGCCACGCCCCCTTTTCTGTGATTGGCTGACTGATGGCAGCTTAAACATCTTTTGATCAAAATATGTGAACCGAGAGTCTCAAAGTTTTTTCATGTATTCAGCCTGTTCGGACACGCCCCCTGCCTGGGACACACCCCTGTGCTGTGATTGGTTGCCTGCACTCTGTGCTTATCCCCCCTGAGCTGTGGAAAATGAAAGTAAACGCGCTGCCTGTGATGACTGTGTGTTTATAATAAAGGCTGTCTGAGCTCCTCTCTATGCCCCTTCTCACAGTGATGGCTCTATCTAAAGGATCTGGGCAGTTACTGAGTTTCTAGATGCTAGATTCACTCTCTCCTCATATAACACAGCCTTATACCCTGTGCCCCCCCCATATAACCGCCTTATACAGTTTGTCTCCCTCTCCCTCCTGCCTGTTGACAGTGGGGGGGGGGGGAGCAGCATACATTTCTCACATTTGTTTAATCAGTTCAGGCTGTATGTATAACTGCTTACCGCAATGCAGGTATTCTGGTTACAAGGAGCCTGGAGCTGACAGCTCTGGAGAAATGAGAACCATAGCAGGAGGTCTGCAGAGCTGTGACATCTTCTCCCTTCCACTGCTCACACAGAATGATGTCACCAGCCTACTGGAAGGAGAGACCCACCCCTGCATTTGAAGTTTAAACGGCTCAAGTCTGCGAAAGCGTGTAATGATAAAATGGGAGGTGTGCAAATTCAATGGTTATAGAGGATATCCGAATCTGTAAACTGTGGACAGAACCGTCCCCCCAAAACCACTGAAAAGACGATAAAATATTGTCCGTATTCTTAAACAGAATCTGACTGGCATTTTACCACTGCCATGTGGACATACCCTAAGGCTATGTTCACACGGCTTAAAATGGGATGTATTTCAGCCCGTAATTCAGTCCGTACTGCGCGAATTATGGCTGGAATACGTTCCAGTCATTACGGTAATCCACAGTTCTCATAGAGAACTATGCATTACGTCTCCTCTCCCTGCTTGGCGAATACGCCGAGGGGGGAGATAGGTAACATGTAATTTACTAGCGGTGTATACGCACCGCTAGTAATGAGTCTATGGGCCGGCGAGGTCCCGGACCCCCGCCCACACGGCGTAATCGCGGGGCGTAATTACGCCCTGCAAATAAGCCGTGTGAACATAGCCTAAAGGTGAAAGATAACACGCCATTTATACCACACAGTGAATTCGTAAAAACAAACCCCGCCCATAAAAAGCACTTGCCCAATAAAAGTTTTTGCCCAATTTCGCCCCGCAAAGAACATTTCCGGGTTCCCCAATGCATGATGCGGAGCATTAAATTATGCTGATTAAAAAAATGCAACTTCTCCCACAAAAAGCCTCATACAGCTATGCTGATGGGAAAAAAAAAAAAAAAAAAAGCTATGGCAAAGTCAGGGAGGGAAAAAAAACAAAACAAGAAAAAGAAAAAAAAATGGGTTAGTCCTTATGGGGTTAAAAACAAAATCTGGTAATGTAGACAAGCATTGACGCACACAGAGAAGCTAGTACTTTATTTCCAGCAGAATAAACCTTTCCATTTCGTGTCACATTCATTAAACATATAATAAGGTGTTAATTATACCGTAATATTTATGGCCCACCGGGTATTCCGTTTCTTCACTTTTATATTTTCCTCCTTAGCATCTATCTTGTAGCTTGGCAGCCTATCCCACAGGAAAGTCCCTTCCAGGCTTCTAAACACCATGATTTATAGTTTTTTTGCTTTTCAGATTTTGCGTGTGGTAGAAGCCGCTTTTAGCCGGTGCTTATCATCGCCGTATCTTCTGTCTTGTTTTTAATAGTGACTCCTTTAAATGGCTCTACTTTTCCCCTATGTGTAGTTTAATATGGTTACTATTCCACTTTTGAAACTTTTTTTTTTCCTCCCACATCTAGACTGTCAATTTTTTTTTTCACTGCTCCATGTACTGCAGAGCTGATCTTAAATAGCACATTTAACTGCCTAATATGTTTTTGGATTTGACACATTTCCTTTTGTGAGTCTATTTTTTGCGCAGTACATCTGTTCTCTGTCCAGCGTGCATCTCGGTAGAAGACACAAATTGGCAGTTAAAACACGGAGATGGTAGTTACCTCTAAAGTGCTGTTTGTCATGTGCACCCAAAAAAAGACTCAAAAGCCGTTGCATTGTGCAGTATAATTGTTGGGTAAAAATTACATTGCAGTACAGTATATTTAGTGGGTTTTTAGTCACCTTGTGAAAAATGTTCTCTGTAGTTAAGTTGGTGATGGAGCTCTGTAATGAAAGGATAGTTAGAAAAACAGCAAATGTGTTGACAGCTGTGTAGCACGACGTGAAGAATATTATGAATGTGGGGTATTTTGCATTTAAGCCATCATTATGCTTTGCAAGACTTTGTTTGGTCTGGATTCCAACTTCATCAGTGTAAATAGGCTTTGTTTTTGCAGAATGAGGTATGAAATTATATGAAGCTGAAATTATTATCATATTAAAGGGGTTTTGCCACGAAGTGAGTTCCTTACCTGTTATCTGCTCAGCAAGAGAATATAAACAAATCATGCTGAGTCATGAACCCTGCAGTGGTGAGAGGAAGGCGGTGAGCAGAGAGAGACCAGAGAGGAAGCAGGGCGCGTCTCTGAAGTTTACTCAAATAACATTACAACAGTATTCTCTATACAGCAGACAGACTCATACACTGCACTTTCTCCCCAGCCCCTTGTAAGCTTCTTCATGTTCCCTGTCATCAGATAAGTAGTGCAGACACGGCCAGATCAGCTCCTGTCGGCTCTGGTCCTGTCTAATGTAAGCTTTCAGGAAACTAAGGGGGACTGAGCAATGCTGTAGCTCACAGGCTTCACTTTTTGTAATCACATATATTTAGAAAAGTGATTAAATACTCATTTTGGAGGATCCCACGTCAACATTACATCGTGACAAAACCCCTTTAATGATATATTGTACTAAGCTGTTCCTATAGTAAGATGTCTGCGATGAAACAACCCTGGAAAAAAATGTACATGGGAGCTATGATATATAAATGGTGTTTCCTTCACTGTTGACTCTAAAGTTCTTCATGTAACAGTGAAATTTGACATGAACATACCCTTGCCTATTATTAGAGCCGTGAAATAATAGCAAAGTTTGGAAAGGTTAGCATTCATGCATGCACAGTGTGAAGGCCACTCTGGTAAGTAGGTGTTCCTGCTTCTGACAATGGTGGTGTACACAGGGGTGTAAACATTCAACGGTGGTTGTTTGTTACTGTCCAACAACACATACCTGTTGTAAAAATAGCATATATATGTAAAAGAATGGCAACTAAATGGTTAAAGGAAAACGTCTCACATCGGTCGGAAAGGGGTATTTTTGTTAGTCATTATTTTCGGAAAGCACTTTTTGAGAATGTGTGTATATACAGTTGAAACCAGAAGTTTATATATTCTATATAAAAGGACACATATGCATGTTTTTCTCACTGTCCGACATGAAATCAGCATAAACCTTACCCGTTTTAGGTCAATTAGGATTACCAAAATTATGAATAATTAATTTCTCTGAAGTCTGGTTGAGAATTAGAAACACTTTATTTCAAGATTAGAAAACTAGTCAAATCGTTTAACCCTTTTATTTTAGACTAGGGGTATTGCCCTATCAATTAAGATTACCAAAATTATTTATATTTGCTAAATGACAGAATAATGAGAGAGAGATTTTTTTTAAGGCATTTTTATCACTTTCTTCTGCAAAGTCAAAAGTTTACATACACTAGGATTAATATGCCTTTTAACATTTTGGGACAGCCCATATGATGATGTCATGTCTTTGGAAGCTTCTGATAGGTTTATTGGCAACATCTGAGTTAGAGACATAGCTGTGAATATTTTTTACTGCACACCAGAAACACACTGTTTCATCATGGGAAAGTCTAAAGAAGTCAGCCAAGAAAAGAATTATGGACTTGCATAAATCTGGTTCATCCTTGGGTGCGGTTTTCAGATACTTGAAGGTGCCTCGTTCATCTGTACAAACAATTATTCGCAAGTACAAACAAGATGGGAATGTCCAGCCATCATACCGCTCAGGAAGGAAACTGGTTTTGTGTCTCAGAAATGCTTGAGTCTGACATGTGCATATCAACCCAAGAACAAAAGCAAAAGATCTTTTGACGATGCTGGTGGAAGCTGGTAAGTTTGTGTCATTATTCACAGTGAAACAAGTACTTTATCAACATGGGCTGAGAGGCCATCTGCCAGGAAGAAGCCATTACTCCAAAAGAAACATATAAAAGCCAGATTGATGTTTGCAAATGCACACAGGAACAAAGACCTAAATTTTTGGAGACATGTCCTGTGTTCTGACGAAACTAAATTTGAACTGTTTGGCCATAATGACCATTGTTACATTTGGAGGAAAAAGGGAGAAGCTTGGAAGCCTAAGAACATCATCCCAATTGTGAAACGGGGGTGGCAGCATAGTGATGTGGAGTTGTTTTGCTGCAGGAGGGACTGGTGCTCTTCACAAAATAGATGGTTTTATGAGGAAAGAAGATTATGTGGCAATACTGAAGCAACATCTCAAGACATCAGCCAGAAGTTAAAGCTTGGGCGCAAATGGGTCCTCCAAATGGGCAATGAACTGAAGCATACTGGCAAACTGGTTACAAAGTGGCTTAAGGATAACCAAGTCAATCTTTTGGAGTGGCCATCACAACACCCTGATGTTAATACTATTGTATATTTTTGGGCATATCTGAAAAGACAGGTGCGAGCAAGGTGAACTTCAATCATGGCTCAGTTCCACCAGGTCTGTCAGGAGGAAAGGGCCAATATTCCTACCAATTATTTTGAAAAACTTGTGGAGGGCTATCCAAAATGTTTGATCCAAGTCATACAGTTTAAGGGCAATGCTACCAAATACTAATGAAATATATGTAAATGTTTGAGTTTGCAGAAAAGAATAAAAATGCCTTAAAAATTCTCTCTCATTATTCTGACATTTGGCAAATCTAAATAATTTTGGTAATCCTAATTGACCTAAAACGGGTAAGGTTTATCCTGATTTCATGTCAGATGTGAGAGAAACATGCATATATTTTTATATAATGTATGTAAACTTCTGGTTTCAAGTATGTTTGTGTATGTATATATGTGTATAAAATATACATACAGTATCTCACAAAAGTGAGTACATCCCTCACATTTTTGTAAATGTTGTATTAGATCTTATCATGGGTTAACACTGAAGATACAACACTTTGATACAACATAAAGCAGTCAGTGCCTAGCTTGTATAACAGTGTAAATCTGGTAAGCCCTCGATATAACTCAACACACAGCCATCAATGTCTAAACCACTGGCAGCAAAAGTGAATGCACACTTAAGGAAAATGGATAAATTGTGCCCAAAATGTCGATATTTTGTGTGGCCAACATTCTTATCCAGCACTGCCTGAACTCTCTTGGGCATGGAGTTCATCTAAACTTCACAGTTTGCAGCCACTGGAATCATTTTTCACTCCTTGATGACACGGAGCTGATGAATTTTAGAGACCTTTTGCTCCTTCACCTTCCATTTAAGAATGTCACACAGATGATCAATAGGGTTTAGATTTGGAGACATGCATGGCCAGTCAGGCACCTTTATCCTTATTTTCTTTAACAAGGCAGCGGTTGTCTTGGAGGTGTGTTTGGGGTCATTATCATGGAATACTGCCCTTAGTTCTCAAAAGGAGGAGATCATGAACCTTAGCTCCCTACAGCCGGCTATACTCATGCAGCCCCAACCCTGGACATTCCCACCACTATGCGTGAATGTAGACAAGACACACTTTTCTTTGTACTCCTCCTTTGGTTGCTGTGACGAAAACAGCCTAGTCCGCCGGCCCACTTGAGGGACGACGGCCTAACTTGGGGTGTATCTCGACGTTGCGCTGCCCACTAGGGGGAGCTCAAGGTCAGCCAGATACTGTTCCACTGTTAACCCTTGCCCACACTGGCACAGGGAAACAACAATGCTGCCACCAGTTCGCTCGTTTAGTTATAAGACCGGTCCGTTACCGACTTATAGCAGGGTCAGGAACCAACCCTTGGGTAGCTATATACTATAGCCCGAGAATTAGGCGTGTGGGGCCGTTGATCAAGACAGACTAACTCAGATTAAAGTTTACAGAATTAATTAGCCTTGAAGTTCTCACTAGACAGGTAATATGTACAAGATGTATAATAATATACAGGTCAGAGAGAGGTGCAAATACAATTATGGATTACAGACAAAAGGCAGTTAAAATAAGTCAAGTTACCTTGTTGCTTGGGCCCGCCGCATGGGGGCATATGTGGCCTGCTGCTGCGTGCGGATGTCCTGGAACTGTTCTTAGGTGGGCCCCCCCTGGATCAACACAGGAGACCACCCCAGGCTCCGGCTTATATCTGTGAGGGGGCAGCCCACTTGCCAGCCCCCTAAACACCCCTGGGACGGTCTATGAACTCCTCCCACTCAGGTCATGCAGTTTCTGATACAAACCCAAAAATGGACTATAACTCGGCAGGGCATTGGCACAGAACCGAGCCGGTGGTACCATCAGAACCAGCTGGACTTTCCTGACGCCTGGATATGAGACACGCCTATCTTATGGACCCTGTAGGCCCGTTTCTGGATATCTCAGTCCCCATGCGTCCTGGGAACCTGGAAAGGGAATGTGCGTGCGGGAGAGTTCCATATTTTGAGATATGAACTCGCCATGGACCAGTTATGAGCTGGTCGCCTATAAATCGATATGAAATATCGGAGACGACCCGACTGGGCTGAATTGAGCAAAGTCTTTGAAGCTTGCGAGCTTGGACCAGCATTTGTTCAGTGCTAATTAGGTTACATGAGGATCCTTTCATGGGTTGACCCCATGCTGTGGCGACTTCCTACAGAGGCATTGGGGAAGAGAGCTGTGCTGATTAACATGTAAATTGAGCTTGTCCTGTGGTGGGGGAAGCTGTGTTCTGACTAGATTAGATGGTTGGGGGGAGAGAACTGTCAGTGGGGGATGCAGTGAAGTGAATTCTTCCTCACAGTTGCCACCACACACTTAGCACCATCTGAACCAAGTAAGTTTATCTTTGTCTCCTCAGACCGCAGGACTTGGTTCCACAATCCAAATCCTTAGTCAGCTTGTCTTCTGCAAACTGTTTTCGGGCTTTCTTCTGCATCATCTTTTGAAGAGGCTTCCTGAACGTCTAGTGACCAGTATGAGAACAATAACACCAAATTTAAAACGCCTGCTCTCCAGTCACACCTGAGACCTTATCACACTAACGAGTCACATGACGCTGGGAAGGAAAATGACCAATTGAGCTCAATTTTTCCATTTTCAATTAGGGGTGTACTTACTTTTATTGCCAGTGGTTTAGACATTGAAGGCTGTATGTTAAGGTATTTTGAGGGCACACTAAATTTACACTATAATGCAAGCTGTACACTGACAACTTTACATTTTATAAAGTGTCATATCTTCAGTATTGTCCCATGAAAAGTTATAATACAATATTTACAAAACTGTGAGGGGTGTACTCACTATGGCACATTTATCAAGGCAGTTACGCCAGTAATAACGTTTGACATGCTTTACACCACATTTATTATATGTTTAAGATATTTTTGAGACACTAATGCACCTCGTTTGACAAAGGGGGAGTGGCCTTGGCAAAGGGGTGTGGTTTTTGTAAATGGCAGCATGGCTTGAAAGCGCAAAAATATTACCAGAATTTTGTCAGCTAGTGGCGTAAAAGTAAGCCAACTTAATAGTGACACAAAATTGGACCCGACAGTTGTAACCTACACCAGATTTATCACCACTATGATAAATGTGGCAAATTGTAAGACTGTCTAGTCTAACTTAAAGCTATTTTACAGTTAGACACTATTGATATATGTGCCCCACTGTGTGAACGTGTATATAAATGTATATAGAACTATTATAATGTCTCAGCAGTCCTATAGAATTAAAAATTACTTATAAAATGTTATCGTTTTCTTGCTGTGATAGTAAAAAGCTGAAACTCCAAGATTGCAGGGAAGACTAATCTCGGTTTGCTGCAGACGCCGCAAGAAATGCTTATCTGCTTGTAGTTTCATTACGTAATAGAAAATTACATTATGATCGCTCTATTGACCTTTGGATAGGCATACATAAAGATTAGACTAGAGAGACAGGACTATGACAGGAGCAATGCATGAAAGGATAATGGGTTAATATTTTTCTGGCATTGTTCATACTTAGCAGGTCCTGCTGATAACACTGACACCTCTCATAAAGGGTTTGGAAGAGAACATTCAAGCAGTCCTCAATGCCATGCTGGCATAGGGGAAATCATAGAGATACAACAGGAAGGAATGCGCATAGGTGAACTTATAGAAACTATCTATCTATGTATCTATACATACATACATACACAGGCAGTTGATGACTTACATCTGTCCCCTAGTTACAAACGGAGACTTATGGGGTATGCTGGCACTTGTAGTTCCATGTTCCACAGCAGATCGTAGCATCCACTCACCACCGCCAAACAGGATTACTTCACCAATCTCATATCCTCCTTGTCTCACAACCCCAGACATTTATTCAACACCTTCAACTCTCTCCTTCGCCCCCCGGCCCCGGCGCCCCCCTCTCTCCTCTCAGCGGACGACTTTGCCACTCATTTGTTAAATAAGATCAACCTCCGCAGAGAAAGCTTCACCCCTCAGTCCCCACTATCCACCTCTATACACCTACCATCGCCACCACCCACCCTCACCCTGACACAGTCCCCAGTGAACACTTCCATAACCTGCTTTCCCACTGTTAGTCACGATAACCTTTCCTCTCTAGTGTCCAAATCCAACCTCACTACCTGTAACCTTGACCCACTGCCATCCTACCTCATCCCAGCCCTCACCCACCTTTTCAATCGATCATTAACCTCTGGCATCTTCCCTTCCTCTCTTAAACACGCGACCATCACACCTATCCTTAAGAAACCATCTCTCGACCCCTCCTCACTGTCCAACTATCGCCCCAACTCACTGCTCCCTTTTGCATCCAAACTCCTGGAACAGCACGTCTATCTTCAACTGTCCTCCCACCTCTCTCCAACTCTCTCCTTGACCCACTCCAATCGCTTCGACCCAACCACTCCACTGAAACCGCCCTAACCAAGGTCACCAACGACCTAGTAACTGCTAAAGCCTCACGCCACTACTCTGTGCTCCTCCTCCTAGACCTGTCCTCTGCCTTTGACACGGTCGACCACTCCATCCTGCTACAAATCCTCTCCTTCCTCGGCATCACGGACCTGGCCCTCTCCTGGATCTCTTCATACCTCTCTGAACGGACATTCAGTGTCTCTCACTCCTGCACCACCTCCTCCTCCCGCCCGCTCTCTGTTTGTGTCCCTCAGGGGTCAGTCCTGGGTCCACTCCTCTTCTCTATCTATACTCTTGGTCTGGGTCAGCTCATAGCCTCACATGGCTTTCAATACCACCTGTACGCGGACGACACCCAGCTTTATATCTCCGGTCCTGATATTAACTCTCTTCTCTCCCGGATCCCAAAATGCCCATCATCCATTTCCTCTTCCTTCTCTTCCCGTCGCTTAAAACTAAATGTAGATAAAACAGAATTCATCATCTTTCCACCGGCCCTCTCTCTCCCTCCACCTGATCTCTCTATCACTGTTAATGGCCACACCCTCTCACCAGCTCCTCAAGTCCGCTGCCTTGGGATAACCTTTGACTCCTCTTTATCCTTCAAACCGCACATCCAAACCCTCACCTCTGCCTGCCGCCTCCACCTGAAAAATATTTCACGCATCCGCCCATTCCTCAACTCTGACACTACTAAAACGCTAGTCCACGCCCTCGTCATCTCCCGCCTCGACTACTGCAACATCCTTCTCTGTGGCCTCCCAGTTAGCACCCTCGCTACCCTCCAATCCATCCTCAACTCTGCTGCTCGTCTGATTCACCTCTCTCCTCGCTACTCCTCTGCCTCTCCCCTCTGCCATTCCCTTCACTGGCTGCCCATTGCGCAACGAATTCAGTTCAAATTACTAACCCTGACCTACAAGGCTCTCCATAACCTCTCCCCTCCATACATCTCTGCCCTAATTTCCAGATACCTCCCCTCACGCAATCTCCGCTCCTCACAGGACCTTCTCCTCTGTTCCCCTCTCATCAGCTCCTCACATAACAGTCTCTAAGACTTCTCCCGTGCTTCACCCACACTCTGGAACTCCTCAACCCAAAACATCAGACTCTCCCCAACTTTCACCAGTTTCAAAAGCAACCTGAAAACCCATCTCTTCAGGATAGCCTACAACCCACACTAACCTCACCACCACTACACCGGCCCGCAAACTTGTCTGCCCCACACCTTCTGTCTCTCCCCTTCTTCCTTGTAGATTGTAAGCCCTCGCGGGCAGGGTCCTCTTTCCTCTCTGTTTCAGTTACTAGTCATTTTTGTCACCATTGTATTTGTTCAACATTTGTTATGTATGTAATTCCCCTTAAATGTACAGCGCCCTGGAATTAATGGCGCTCTAAAATAAATAATAATAATAATAATGTCACAGCGGCACATGAGGTGAAAACTAGGTGAAGCCTTCTTAACAAGGGTAAATAAAACAAAAAAAAATGTGAAAAAACCCTTCCCTGCACTATCCGATACAAAAAAAAAAAAAACAATTTTATGCGGGAGTTACACTTAATAAATATACCTCTTCAAACTTACACACAAATTCAACTGAATAACAAACCTACAGTCCCTATCCCGTTTGTAACCCGGGGTCTGCCTGTGTGTGTTTGTGTGTGCACATGTGTGCATACATACATATAATAGTCACATATTGCTTGTCAATATACAGACATAAGTTGATGTTAGCGTCCCTTTAAATGATTTATAAATTCTTATAACCATGTTAGACATTAATCAATGTCCTTAGCGGACCCTCACCAACCTATTGCTACAAAAGGACTATCAAATCCTTATAGCAAATCCGTACAGCTGAGAGCAACACATATATAGACATAGATAGATATAGCTGAAGGTACAATAAATGTAAATCAAACAGGAGATATTGGGGAAAGGGAGAATAATATTGTAATGGCAAGTATATAAATGAATTGTACAGGTATAGATGCATGTTTACACTACTCAAAGTGAGGATATACAACAAATGCTAAAGATGCACAAGTTTGGGTATAAGTTTTAATACCTTAATAAAACTCTATCACTATAAATCTATTAATCTGAGTTAAGGTTTCAATGTGTTTCCACCGTATGATAAAGAAAAACAAAAAAACCTCAAAAAAACAGATTCAATAATAGTCACAGATCATCGTAAAAACCCATGTAAATAGAGAGAGTGCAGATATTGCCTCCAGAAGCTATGTTACCCAGCTCCAAACAGGATTCTACACCATTATAACACTAGGGAAAATAGATGCATGTTATCAGCCATCAACACAGCGGTATATGCAGAATGTTAAAAGGTGACATAGAACGAGTCTCCCTTACTAGTACAGTTGTAGTACAGATGTGGATGAATTAAAGTTAGTCCTCAGACAGGGATAGTCTTCCTGTGAGGGCAGCTTAGGGTATAGTTTAGGTTGGGTTTTTTTTCTCCATATTTTTATAAATCTCTAAACATTTGGTTTTCAATTTGTTAAGGTACACACACATTCAATTTATTTGTTGTTTTTGATTTATGTGTCCTGATAATTAATTTAGAAGGTTGACCATATTGTCATTTGATGGATATGGTTGCTTCACCACAGGACTCTTTCCTTAATACAGTAGCCTAGGGGACAGAGCAAGACACTTTTGTAGTGCACAGATATGAGCAAATTGAAGCCTGTCCGTGCTGCTATTTAGAAGCATAACCTGCTTTGCAAAGTATTTCAAAAAATTATTATTGTGCATACTTGCATATTAATCATTTTTCTATGTAACTGAAAGTACATTTTAAAAACAAAAATCACGAATTTGTCAATTTGTATCACTTGCCAATGAACCGTTAAACGGGCTGTGCCACCAATGACCTTGATTCACAGGACACCAACCCAGCATAAGCCAAAAGCATGCTTTGGAATACATTGGGTGCAATTGGGCCTATTCGCTTATTGGAGGAATGGGAATGCTCCATATGTGAACATAGTGCCTGAGAGCCCTCTTCTTGCCATTGTGGCATCTGAGAACATATTTTGGTTTGAGGGTCTATGAGCTAAGAAGCTTTAAGCTTCTGTTGGCTTCATTAAAAAATTCTGAATCTCCTAAGCAAAACAAATAACGTAGCCACTGACCATAATGGCTAAGTAAGGCCTACTAGCTTCATTTGAGTAAAGCAGATGAAAGTCAAAAGGCAAAGTAGTAGAAGTAACCAAGTCACTGCAACTGATTTTTCATGGAACAAAACGGCACTAGTTCTTGTTTTGGTATATCTATGAAGAAACTAGCAGGAACAGACAAAAATAATCTACAAAGGGGGCAAAACCAGTGCATGAAAAACAGTAAGCAACATGAACAGACAAGCACACTAGATAATTCTGCCCACCCATTTAGTGTAAAAAAAAAAAAAAAAAATACAAATCTTTCTAAATGCTCAAAAGTAAATACAATTGAGGGGGGAAACAATATAGTTTTTGTCCCATACAATATGCATAAGGGGGCATAGTCTTTGAACACTCATAACATGATAAACCTAAGTGAAGAAACATACCATTGTAGGGACCATGACCACACACACAGTTCCTGTTCTGAGACATTGTTACCTTCTTAAGAATTCCCTACCATGGGATAGGCTCAAACAGGATAGGCTTTTTGTCTCTTCAGATCTGTTTGCAGCAAGTTTTTTTTTTTTTTTTTAATTACTGTAAGACAAGCAAAAAAAATACTAAAAAAGTTCTATTAACTTATTTTTGTTGTATTACAGCAACTTATTTATCACTGCCTACTGTACAGTTCAGCATCCTTATCTTATGAATAATTGCCTACATGGTAAATGCTCAGTTGCCGCTTGACTTTTTAGGGACAATAAACAAAGTTGGATCACGCTCTTCTGTTTTACGGACATCTGTCTCGTGAAAAGATTCCAATTTTTTTCTGCAGGGGCACAGATGGCCTCCTAATTGTACTGATTTCTGTGTGATCACCAATCAAGAGGCATTTTGCTGCTTGCTTCAAAGAAATAGATTCCATAATTTATTTTTTTTGATGTATGTATAAATGTCTGAAAGTTTTTACTCCATTGAGAACAACGCTTCCATTAAAAAGCATTTTACAAACAAATATGTGGCATCTATAGAAGTTAAGCATCCTGTAAATAGTGCAAATGGGAGCCAAACAAGGAGAATAGACAGGGAAGAAGCCCTCTATTTTATCAGTCTATTATGTCTATGCTTTGTTTTCTATTAAAAGGAGTTCTCCCGGGGGAAATTCTTACGTAACCACAGGGTAAAACGATAAATGTATGAACACGGGGGACTGCACTGGAATTGCTAAAACAAGGGCCCGACCTGCTTATTTCTCCTTATTGAATGAGTGAGGAGGACTTTGAATAGACCTGTGGTCATGCATGTGCCCTGCTAATCTATATAATGTTTGTGGGACTGACTGACAACTGCAGTGAAGAGGAAAGGGGACTCAAGGCCCTCATGCTAAGGGGCCTTTCACACGGCTTATTTCGGCGTGGATTGACGCTGTACTGCGCGCCGGATTTGCGCTGCAGTTACGGCGCCAATCCGTCGCAGTAATTACGGAAATTTCCACGTTCTCATAGAGAACAGTGGATTCCGTCGCTCCTCCACCTCGCGAATCCGCAGGGCGGGAGAAAGTCACCTGCACATTATCCAGGCGCAATACGCGCCGTGGGATATGGAAGTCTATGGGGCCGGCGGGCCGCGCCCCCGCACCCACCCCTTATTCAAGCCGGAATTGCGAGCGCAATCCGGCTCGCAATTCCGTCTTGCATAAGCCGTGTGAACACGGCCTAATAGTTATGGGGTCCCAGCAGAGGCTTCGAGCAATCATACGTATATCATCTATTCTATGGATAGATAATACAGGTTTGTGGGACAACTCCCTTAATTTTCTCTACATAATCTACCCTGCTAAAGATCTGTGCAGACTCCATTCAAGTTCTTTGTTTGACGTAAATGATGGAAAATAACTTCCAGTGTGTGAAATGCATCTATAGGGTTCCATTTACCTGTACAGTGGCCAAAATGTTTTCTTTTTGGCATCAAATGAGGTGTCATGCGTTTATTAATTTTTTTTTTTATATTACACAAATTGTCCCACTTTTATGTGCGTCAACATTTTTGAATATGTTTTTATGCATCAGCACACTTTTTTTTTTTTTTCTTTTTTAAAATATGAATTTGCAGTCTTATACGCATCGGTACCCCCTATACACACACTGTTTTTTTTTTTCTTCAATACTGTACAGCACCCTATTTTTATATACCGTATTGTATATACTCTAGTATAAGCCGACCCGAGTATAAGCCGAGGCACCTACTTTTGCCACAAAAACCGGGAAAGCTTATTGACTCGAGTATAAGCCTAGGGTGAAAAATGCAGTGGCTACTGGTGAATTTTAAAAATAGATACCAATAAAATTACATAGGCAGATATAGGCGGTATAAGCAGTTTAATGTCCCCCATAGGCAGATATAGCAGCTATATTTCCACCATAGGCGAGAGTTTATAGGCTGTGTAAGGTCGTTCCTAGCAGTTAAATCCAGGCAGTTATAGGCAGGTATAGGGCCCCGAGGGAGGTTTAGGTCCCCCTTTGGGAGGCAAAAGGCCTTTGGGATAGGTCACCCCAAGGGAGGCTATAAAAAGGGATGGTTTTTAAAATGTTATAGGGAGGTATAGGGCCCCCCCCAGGCTATAGGCAGTTATAGGTTCCTTAAAAGGTTTGGCTTTAGGCCCCGGAGGTATAGGCAATTTGGGGGATAGGTCCTTAGGTAGGCTGTAGGCGGGTATTTGGAAATTTTAAGGGCCTATAAGGGAGGGGATTAGGGCAGGGTTTTTAAAGGGCCCATAGGTAGGCCCGTAGGCGGGTTTTTAGGCAGGGATAAGGGCCTTTTAGGGAGGCCCATAGGTAGGTGTAAAAGGTATAAAGGGCCTATAGGTAGGCCCGGAAAAGGGAGGGGATAAAGGCGGTTTGGTAGGCTGGGAGGAGGGTTTTAGGGAAGTATAGGTCCCTTTGGCAAAGGGATAGGCAGGGGTTTTAAAAAAAAAAAAAAAAAAAACAATTACCTGGCCCCTTGCTCCCCTCTCCCTGCCGCTCCGCCTCCCGCTTTTGGCCCCGGCCCCTTTTGCCCCCCGCACAAAGGGGGTGATTTTGGGCATCAGGGGGCCCCACGGAAGCAGCGGGGGGTTTTTAAAACACGCCGGGGGGCCCCCGGGGGGCCCCCAGGGGTCCACTACCCCCAGGCCCCCCCGGGGGAGGGGGCCCGCTCTCCGCCCCGCCCGTTGGGAACTCCTCACCTGTGTTTCCTCCCAGGTGGGTTTGCAACAGGGGGGGGAGATGCTTTTTAAAGGGGCCCGGGGGGCCCCGGCAGCGCCGGGAGGGTGTCAGGTGTAAACTCGGGAAAAATTTTACTATAAGCCTCCCATGAGGGGCCGCATAAAGCTTAAGCGCCCTGTCGGGGACCGGGGCCTGGGTGCCGCCCCGGGGGCCGACAAATTTACTCGAGTTTTAAGCCCAGGGGGGATTTTTCAGCCCAATTTTTTTGCGGTTTTATTTTTCCCGGGACATAAATTTGCGTATATGTGTGGGGCCCTTTTTTTTTTACACTTGACCATCATTAAAAAGCAGTACGTTCATTTTTAAAATTTTGGGGGAAAAAGTGAATATATGGGTGTCTGTCAGTGCAAAAAAAAAGGGGTATACTCAAAAAGGAAATTGTTTTATACAAAAAAAAAATTTGCTTTTAACATGGGAGGAAAAACTAAATGAAGACGTTTTCCAAATATATTGCTTTGATCATTTTTTTTTGTTGAGGAGCTACAAATGATTTTATCACCTTCTGAGGGCTCTCTGGTTTCTCTAGTGACCGACCTGTGTACTTCTTCTCCCCTGCTATTTGTTCTATCTGATTGCAGGGAGTGACGTCATCACACAGGTCGCTGCACAGAACTGCCAGCAGCCTGAGAGCTCTTGTGTTATCTGATCTTTCAGACAAAAGACACTAATTACTACTGTTTACTTTAGCTCAGAAGCTTCTCTGGACCTGGTAGCAGGAGATTAGTCTAATCTAGACTAATAAAGAAGTCTGAATACATGGAGCTCACATGCTAAGTACAGACAGCTTGACCAGGAAGTGACAGAGCAAAGCAGTATTGTTTCATTCATGCATCCTATGAAACTGTCAGATGAGACAACCACTTTAAAGAAATAAGAGGCTCTAACACAGTCTTCACAGAGACTTAAAGGGGTTGTCTCATCTCATAGTTTCATAGGATGCATGAATGAAATAATGCTGCTTTACTCGTCACTTCCTGGTCAAGCTGTCTGTAATTAGTATATGAGCTCAGTGTATTCAGACTTCTCTGTTTATTATGTTTATTAGTCTAGATTAGCTAAATTACCTTGTTCCAAGACAGGAGAAGCTGCTGAGCTAACGTAAACAGTAGAGTAATTACTGTCTTTTATCTGAAAGATCAGATAACACACAAGCTCTCACTGCCTGCAGTTCTGTGCTGGCCGTGACCTGTGTGATGACGTCACTCCCTGCTATCAGAACAAACAGCAGGTGGGAGAAGTACACAGGTCAGTCACTTGGGAAACCAGACAGAGCTCAGAAGGTGATAAAATCACTTGTAGCTCCTTAACAAAAAAAAGATTAACAAAGCAATATATTTGGGAAACGTCTTCATTTAGTGTTCCCTACATGTTGAAAGCTGATCTTTGTAGCGAGACAACCCCTTTAAGTTTACATCTTGGAGAAAGAGATCTACTTATAGAAAGTAAATGTTTATCCATATAAATATGTATCTTTGGAGATTTTTTTACATTATTTTCTGCTTGATTTTATTGGATTTTTTAATTAACCAGAAAGAGTAGTAAATGTTTGCTAACAGTTAACCCTGTTGTTTAAAAAAAAAAAAAAATTCCCAGTAGGTTGGCCAAATGCTCTTTTGAATAGAGCTGTATAGTGCACATTGCATGCGTCAAGAGTAATTTAAAGGTCTTCAGACTTCTCAAATTACCTTTAAGGTTTGGCATATTTAATTAAAATGTTAAAATAGTTAATTACTAAAACCCACAAGGGATAAGGGCTTTTTGCACATTTAGGTTCGGAATTAATTTCTTTTGCTGCTGCAACAGACTTCATTACCATCAAACCATGTTTCATAGTGTTGTACAAGACACAATTCATTGGCTTTTCATAATAATACCCTGCAGGCTGCATTTATGTTTTGAAATCACTCTGCATAAATAGGGCTTGATTGTGGTAATTTCTTCCTCAGTGAGTAAGGCTGCAAACTAATGTCCTTACAGAATTAAGTGTGACAATGGGCTTAAAATATTGACATGCATTTAGATTTCAGATTTGTTTTACTCCGTGTGTATACTAACAAATTACATAATGTAAAATCATGAAATCGAAAAAACAAAGGGGGTTGTCCTGTGCAAGAAAATTATTTTCTAATAAATCGCGTTGCAGCAGCTGCAGTTTCTGGCAGTCGGAACAGCTGACTGCCAATGGTTATGGAACAGACCTACAGCGACCAGCTGATTTAAAGCGGCAATCCCACCTTATTGATTAGCTTTAAACATATAGGTAAAGATACATAAAGACTTTGAACAAATTTATTGCTGTTCTGATTTTGCTCCATTTTAGAATTAGAGCAGTTCTTATCTGCTGCTTGTTACTATAAGCTTCCTGGGGTTACCGACCACCCTTCTCTGTAGTGGCCAGGCTAGGAACCTTACTCCCTGCTGTGTCTTATCAGCAGGTCAGTGCTTGCTTCTCTATTCTTGATCTAATATTTCTCACACAAATAAATTTTCTGGCCTTTTAGTTACTGAATAGAGCTAGATCTGAAGTTCTGTGATGTGCTTCCAGGGCTGACTCTTTTCTGGGTAGAAAATCACTGCTCTGCTGGCTCTGATACATAGCCAGACATCCTGCTTAGACAGTGTGATTTTATTTTCAAAACCCATTTATCACCAATGTCTCTCTAACATTCTTAGCTAAGAATAGGAGCTAGTAGAGCTGAAATGTTAGTCAGGGCTATAGAACTTCCCACTGCTAGTACATGAAGTAGGAGAATGAAAGCTTTTGTGAAGAGCAGGTTCTGCGAAAACAACCAGATGGGAAAAACTCTTTCAAGAGGTTTTCTCACCACGAAGTTTCACAGTCATGAACAGCTTTTCTTTCACTCTATTAATGTCCGGCTGTGGGTGGTTCTGTATCTTTGATAAGCATACTTAGCTTCTCTGTAACTGTCTGAGACATTACAAAGAGAGGTACAGGAGAGCTAATCTTAAAGGGGTTGTCTAATCTCAAAGTTTCATAGGATGCATGAATGAAATAATGCTGCTTTGCTCTGTCACTTCTTGGTCAAGCTGTCTGTCATTAGCATATGAGCTCAGTCTAATCAGACCTCTGCTAATTAGATAAATCTCATACTATCAGGACCAGGGAAGCTTCTGAGTTTATGTAAACAGCAGTAGTTACTGTCTTTTGTCTGAAAGATCAGATAACAAAAAAGCTCTCACTGTCTCAAGTTCTGTGTGCCAGGACCTGTGTGATGACTCGCTATCAGATAGAACAAACAGCAGGGTGGGAGAAGTACACAATTCAGTCACTTGGGGAACCAGAGAGAGCACAGAAGGTGATAAAATCACTTGTATCTCCTTAACAAAAAAAGATGAACAAAGCAATGTATTTGGAAAATGTCTTCATTTAGTGATCCCAACATGTTGAAAGCTAATCTTTATAGCGAGACAACCCCTTTAAGTAAACAAAGCTACACAGACTGTGAGGAGTGAAAAAAATTGATTATCTATGAACAAAAGCTAACCTTGCTAGAGATTATTAATCTGTGGTGATGTCCATGGTGATGTCACTCCATGTTCTCTATTCTAATCAGATAGCAGAGTTATGGTCATCTAACCAAAGAATCATGTGTGCCCTCAGAGCAGATACAATCTTTTATCTTCTAAATAAAGAAAAATCAAAAGACCATTGTATTTCGAAAAGGTCTTCATTTACCGTTTCCTCCATTTTGAAAGCTAATCTTTGTATTGAGGAAAACCCTTTAAGGGCTTATTTTTGTGAGATGACATCTTGAAAGCTGATCATTATAATGTGATGACCTTTTCAGAATATGTGAGTGGTAATAAAGCGATTAAAATAGTGGCCTGTGTTACATTTCTTTTAAAGTAAGGTGTTTTTAATTACGGTGTTTGATTATTACAGATTTATTTTAAAATACATGTGTTATGCCACTGTATTTGTGTTATACCACCATCAGCTCAATATCCAGATAAAGGTTATGATATACTAGTGCGGTGTATGTATTGCCTTGGTCAGGAGATAAGAGATTTTATCTGCTTTCAGTGCACACAATTGTCTCTAGGTTACTCTTCCTCATTAGGGGGTGTTCACACGGCTTATTTGTATGCGTAATTGAGCGCGTATTTTGGCGCGTATTGCGCTTAATACGCGGCAAAATCCGCGCCGCTGTTACGGTAATTCATAGCTCTCATAGAGAGCTAAGGATTACGTCTTTCCCCCCCCCGGGCGGACAATACGACCGAATTGTATGCGCGGGGGAGAGGAGCCTCGACCTGTCAATTGATAGCGCCGAATACGCGGCGCTGACAATGCGACGAATACGCGTCCGACTGCAGCTCCTCCCACCACCTTCCCCCGTGCTTTGGAATTACGCGTTGATCAGCGCGTGGTTCCAAAACACCCGGCGTAGAGTGCGTACTATACGCACCGCAATAAGCCGTGTGAACATGTTCACACGGCTTAAAACTGGACGTATTTCAGTCCGTAATTACGCGCCGGAGTGTGCAAATTACGGGCTGAAAACGTCCCAGTCATTACGGTAATCCACAGTTCTCATAGAGAACTATGGATTACGTCTCCTCTCCCTGCTCGGCGAATACGCCGAGGGGGGAGATAATTGACATGTGAATTACCAGCGGCGTATACGCGCCGCTGGTAATACAAGTCTGTGGCCCCCGGCCACACGGTGTAATTGCGGGGCGTAATTACGTCCCGCAATTAAGTCGTGTGAACCTAGCCTTACGGAGAGCAGGGAGTGACATCGTCATGGTGAAATGGAGAAGAGTCTTGATCTCTAAGGCTATGTCTACACAGCACTAGATTTTGGACGTTCTTTCAGCGGATCCAGTATTTTGAATCTGCCGAACATCCGATCGTACCCAGCGCTGTATTGCCCTCAATAGAAAATCCGTGCTGTAGTCTAAATGGCACAGATTTTTTACTTGGGGTTTCCTAAACCTAAAACCATCTGGCGGAATATTGAACATGTTTTATATTCTGCCGTCTGACTCCCATAGCTCCAATGTACACTTTACCTTGGAAAGCACTTGTTTTCACTCCTTGAGGTCCAGTAGCTTTGTTCACTACAGATTAAATCTTCTGCAGTCATCTCACTATAACAGACTCTGCTGGGGAGGTGTGTGTCTGAAGCTGCCTGTGAGTGTGAATCAGTATGGTGAGAAAACCCCTTTAATCTGGAACCACTTTTTGACTTGAATGTCTTTATGAACCTGAAGTAAAAGTAATGTAGATGGTTATGAGTTTCCTTTTTCACTAAATGGGGTGACATTATAGCCAGCATTACACGACTCAATGTACTTCTGACCTGTTTGTGCAGCTTTGCCACTGTCATTTTCCCACTGGATGTTACTTTAAGGTCATGAGCTGAGCTGAACATATTTATTAATACTGAATTGCTCTCCAAATATAATGTCATGTGTAATATTAAAAGCCTCAGAGTGCATTGTCATCAGTATAGCGCTGCTATGCACAAACCTCTAATGCAATCATATTTTATTGTATTCATTACAGTTACTTAAGAAGTAAAACAAATGGGAAATGCCTCTCTGCACATTTAGCTTGCAATCTATTGTGCTGCAGCTGTGGAAAGAAAATCTGCTTACTGAATATTTCAATTTTATTTTTAAACAGAAAGAACTTTGCAACCTGATCCTGGACTGCTGCGCTCAGCAGCGACCGTACGAGAAGTTTTTTGGTTTGCTAGCTGGGGTAAGTCAGTTTTCCTTTTCTTGTCACCTTAACCCATTTAGTGTCAGTAGACAACTTAAAGCTTTTTGCAACTGGTGATGGTGGGTGCTAATATGTCTGAGAGATTATTCTCTAGAAACAGTGCTTTTCTCGAGAATACCTCTGTAATATGGCCTGTAACGGAGGATGCCACACTGTGGCATAAGGAGGTACAGTATTGCCCCACACCTCTTTGAGTTGCATATTATGGATCTGTGATTAAAATGAAGTTGTAATTGTGGTATACATGAGACCTTCATATACAGAAGAAAGTTGGAGAGAGAGAAAAAAAACAGCTCACAGATTTGGCCTGGCAAGCGAAGGCACGGACCAGGTAGGAACAAATGCTATATAATCCGAAGAAAAGGTGTCCAGCGTCCTAAAAACCCATTTATTGAGGTGTATTAAAAGCCAATAAGGAAAACTTAGAGGAACAGTGCTTTGATCCTGTATGGTCCCTTACTGCTATTTAATATACTTTAATAAATATATGGATTTTTTAGGACACTGGACACTTTTTTTTTTTGTTTGCGTAAGACTCTAGGCCATCTCAAAAACTAGCTCAAGACAGTACTCGGATCAGTCGGATCTGACGCTATTTAATGGGGGAACACCATATCTTCCAGGCAAAATTGGTAGACCATAAATTTAAGCATTTATTAATAAATTCAAGTACTTCCTTTAGGACCCTACACTGCAGTAACACAGATAAAAGCGAGGTATACGTAAGTGTCCACAGAGTCCTCAGACCTTTATAAGCTTCCTGCGCATGAAGCTTATTAAGATCTATGGACACTTAAGTATACCTAGCTTTTATCTATGTTGATGCACTTTATTGTCCTAAAGGAAGGACGTGAATTTATTAATAATAAATGCTTAAATTTATGGTCTACCAATTTTGCCTGGAAGTTACTATAGAGCCTATGGAGATGGCTCCCTAGGAGACCATATGCTTAAAAGGTAAACGCTATATAAATTAATGGACATCTATTTATGAAGTGGAACACCATATCTGACATTTATGGCATATTGACCATATATTCCATTGATGTGCGATAGGTTCTAGTTGGGATCTCCTCGCTTCCCATTCTTGTTTGTGCCACAGATGCACAGAATGGAGAGGGGACTGCATGTATACAGCTCTCTCCATTAATTTCTATGGGAGTTCGAAATACAGCCAAGGATGACACTCGGTTGCATAGAACAGAACACTGAGAGCCACACATATATAGCTATCTTTCAGTTTTTTTTGCATCTGCAACATAGATGAGGATAGGTGGAGAGGGGATCTATGTCTGTCAGATATTTATGGCATGTCTCCTCCTATTATTTATGCAAAATAATACTGATAGTGGCTAATAATCAAAGAAAACCGCTGGCTAATACAGGCTGATTCCAAAAGAACGGCACAAAATTATAGCCCCGATGTCCATAACTAAAGGAACTTAAAGCACTGTATGGCTGGCACTGTTCTGCTGGGCGCCTGTATGGCTGGCACTGTTCTGCTGGGCGCCTGTATGGCTGGCACTGTTCTGCTGGACATTGCATGGCTGGCACTGTCTGCGGAGCGTATGGCTGGCACTATAGGGCTGTGTATGCTATTTTACACAACTAAACAAGCTATCTAGTGAAGACTGTTTTTGGATGATCTCTGGACTTCATTTTTTGACACAATCATGGCATATCCACAAAGTATACCATACAAATGTCTTATAGGTTTGAGACTCCAAAGATCAGATGATGTGTTGTAGAGGTGGCTATACATGTGCAGTGTTCGCTTTAGTTGTGAAACGGCCACTTTTCTGTCCCCCAAAAATTATAAGGTCAATAGGCGCCTCATAGCCTTTTTCTGGAGCACCAAGTAGGGACCCTCATTCTGATCTCTGGCAGTTTCTAAAATGGAACCAAAAGCTGTTTTGGATATTTGCAATTGAAGTGCCATAAAGGTCTCAGATGGGGGGACTACCCTTCGAAGATTTATTGTGGCTCCTGGGAGAGGTACAATATGACAATGTGGTTGTGTACCAGAATAGGTTGATATAAAGTATATTAGGTTTAGTGTCTTTTTAAACCACAATTTATTTATTTTTCCTGTCTTGTCTACTTTATAACTAAGACCATTTTACTTTCTTACTTTCTCCTCTAGCGTTTCTGTTTGTTAAAGAAAGAATACATGGAGTCTTTTGAAAGTATTTTCAAAGAGCAGTATGAGACCATTCACCGTCTGGAAACGAACAAACTGAGAAATGTTGCAAAGATGTTTGCCCATCTCCTCTACACAGATTCGATTCCTTGGAGTGTAAGTGACTATATGGCTGTGCTGGTTTCAATGCTCTCTTCCGTTGCATGCTGTCTAAGCAGTAGAGCTTTCAGCTTTATTTCACTATTAAATTCATTCCTTGTGCATTTGTGCACATGGAAATCTTTTGTCCTGGGCTACATATTATAATGTTTCTGTTCACTAGCCAGAATCCATTCTATGGCGGAAGATCAATTATAATTCTGTCCGGCAGCGAGCTTTCTTAAAGAGCTTTTTAAGAACACATTAACGGCATTGTTTGCTCTTGAAGCTGATTGTTCTGCCCAGAAGGCCACATTATGCTGTAAATTTTCACATTTCTGACCATCCCAAACTGCAGATCTTGGATAGTATTTACATCTTCCACAATGGAGACATTTACAGAGATTGCAGCACTTTCTCCTTCTGAAACTGTAACTATTTCAATGTGCTGGTGACACGATTTCAGAAAAGTAGGACAATCGAGTTCAATTCTAGAGATTTAACTGGCACTGCCGTCCACCAGAACTTCTGTTGAGGTTCACCACACACACACGGTGCAATCAGTAGCAGTCATTTGAGACGCAAGAAGTTTACCACAAAAGGGTAGGCTGTAATGAGAATAGATGGTAAGAATCAATGAGCAAAATGTTATCTGCATGAGTCCATGGGATTAATGATGTTAGGGCTTCCTGGCAAATTTTGGACACACAAAAATGGTTACTGTGATGGTCTCTTGATGTCTTCATTACATGATCACAGTGTTCCCGTATGTGGGAAAAAAAGTTTTGAATAGCTTGCAGTAAATATAATGCTTTCTCCAGAGTTGTGACAGCAGCAGCAGCAGCAGGGGACCAGGAAAGGTGAGCCCCAAACCCTGTTCTTTAGTGCATGTTCACACAGCATATTTGTGGTGGCATACGTCAGGGCGTAATTGCACTGCAGTGCACCCAAAGTACGCCCCACAAATACGCTAAAATCATAACACTCATTGACAGCTATGTTTTACAGTGTATTTCCCGGTGCGTACTGAGCTCCCGTAGGAAGAAGTGACATGTCACTTCTTTCCAGCAGGGAAAATGAGGTTGGATGTGGCCAGGCCAAGCGCTGGCCGTGTGAACGCGGCCTTATAATGGAGTCACCCACTCTTTTTTAAAATTAGTTATATAGAACTTGCAGTGGACAAAAATTAGCACTATTACCACGACAAGTTTTACATATATCTACATACAGCTAATATTCAGAGTAACCATCATGTGCAGCATGGGCGGCAGTTAGATGGACTGGAAGTGACTCAGTAAGGTCCTGGTAGGCTGTCGCAGATATCTGTAGCCATGCTGACTGCATCCCACAATTGCTGGAGGGTGCGTGGGGAGAATCCATGACATCAACAGATGTTTAATTGGGTTGAAATTTTTGTAATTAGCCGCAGTAGTGCTTGGAATTCATGGTCCTGTTCTTCCAAGCAATCTCAAAAATAGAAAAGGAACCGGCAGCACAATTCCCACATATAGAAAATGTATTTCTGATGCACAGTTCCTAATCCCTGAACCCACGGGATAAAATATGTCCAAAATCCAGAAAAAGAAGCAGCATCAGTGAGGTAGGGGAAAAAGTAGAAAAACATTATTCCTCCATGGGTGCAACGTTTCGTCCGGTGACTAGCTCTTCCAAGCAAAGCTAGACATTTTTAGCCATTTGAAATGTCACATTGTCTGGCTAGGAGATTCTATCTGCTCAGGGGCACACAATTAGCATGTGTGGGTGTACGGATTTACAAGGCTGGATTCATGCACAAATCTACCTTCCACGTGGATGAGTAGGTCCAGAGAATTACACACAAATATTCCCCAAACATATTGCTGCCAGCACCAGCTTTTGTTTTTCCAGCAATGCTTACAGGTCGCTTGTTGTCTGATGGGTGTCATCTGATACACCAACATACATTGGTTCTTTGAAACAGGAAACGTGACTCCTTGGAAAAGTGTTGAACTTCTTTAGAAGAGGTGCAGTGACCATTGGCTCTGACCCACCAAGCCAGTTCCCAAGACGTGACTTTTTTAGTGAAATGCACGCCAACGACATCGAAAGTAGAACCGGTCATATTAATGTGACTTGACAGTGTCAGCCACCAGTCTACACTAGATTTACATACAGACTTAACAGACTATTAGGCTTGGTTCACGTCTGCGTCAGATCTTCCCTTCAGAACCTCCGGTGCAGGAGAGAAAATGGAAGCCATGGGATAAGTTTCACAATGAACACCCACAGTGGTGTGGTGTCCGTCATTGAAACAGAAAAAAGGCTGCTCTATTTTTTCCATAATTTCTGATGGAACATGTGATGAAACCTCCGACGCATATGTGAACCAGCAAAGTCAAGTAGTGATTGTGCACTACTTTTGATTAAGAATTTAAATCTCATCAGTTTTTACTCAAAACATTGTACAATTTGTAATTTAAGTAGAAAAAAATAAATAATTGCGAAAGTCTATCACTTTCAACTTGAAAGATTTGTGTTTCGATGTTTTTACTTTGAACTTAAAAATGGAAAATTGCACTTGATGCTTTTTAGGCCGTGTTCACACGGCTTATTCCCGACGGATTTGTGAGCCGTATTGAGCTCACAAATCCGCCGTGAATAAGGGGCGGGACGGGGGCGGGACCGGAGCGCGGCGGGGGCGTCGCTCCCGGCCCCATAGACAATGCATTGTTTACGGTGTGTCCGCGCCGTAAATAATGTGCATGCCACTTTCTCCCCCCTGCAGCGGATTCGCCGAGCGGGGAGGAGCGACGGATTCCACTGTTCTCTATGAGAGCAGTGGATTACCGTAATTACTCAGACGGATTGGCGCCGTACTGAAGCGCAAATCCGGCGCGGAGTACGGCGCCAATCCGCGGCAGAATAAGCCGTGTGAACGGGGCCTTAGTTACAGACTGTTACAGGTAGGCAGTGAAGAAATGCACGGTCATACTAATAGACATAGACCTTTATCTGGCCTTATCCATTGGTGTCTGGAAATTTTCCGTTTATATCTTTATTTATACAGTTAAAGCCAGAAGTTTACAGACACTATATAAAAAGACACATATGTATGTTTTTTTTTTTCAGAATAGACCTTACCTGTTTTAGGTCAATTAGGATTACCAAGATTATTTATATTTGCCAAATGCCAGAATAATGAGAGAGAGAATTTTTTTAAGGTATTTTTATTACTTTCTGCAAAGTCAAACGTTGACATACATTTCATTAGTATTTGGTAACATTGCCCTTAAACTGTATGACTTGAGTCAAACGTGTTGGATATCCTTTCACAAGATTCTCACAAAAGACCACAGGACATGTCTCCAAAAATGTAGGTCTTTGTTCCTGTGCATTTGCAAACATCAATCTGGCTTTTATATGTTTCTTTTGGGGTAATGGCTTCTTCCTGTCGGAGTGGCCTTTCAGCCCATGTTGATACAGTACTCATTTCACTGTGGATAGTGACACAATCTTCCCAGCTTCTGCCAGCATCTTCACAAGGTTTTTTGCTTTTGTTCTTGGGCTGATATCCACATGTCGGACAAAAGCACATTCATCTCCGAGACACAGAACCCGTCTCCTTCCTGAGCAGTATGATACCTGGACATTCCCATCTTGTTTGTACTTGCATATAATTGTTTGTACAGAATAATGAGGCACCTTCAGGTATCTGGAAATTGCACCCAAGGATGATCCAGATTTGTATAAGCCTACAATTCTCTTCCTGATATCTTGGCTGCTTTCTTTAGACTCCCCCATGATGTTACACACAGAAGCAATGTGTTTCAGGTGTGCATAAGAAAATACATCCACAGCTGTGTCTCTAATGAACTCTGATGTTGCCAATAAGCCTCCACCAGAAGCTTCCAAAGACATGACATCATAATATAACATATAAATTATTTAAAGTCACAGTAATCCTAGTATATGTAAACTTTTGACTTTGCAGAAAGTAATAAAAAAAATACCTTAAAAAATTCTCTCTCTCATTATTCTGGCATTTGGTAAATATAAATAATTTTGGTAATCTAAATTGACCTAAACCGGGTAAGGTTTATTTTGATTTCCTGTCAGATTGTGAGAAAAACATACATATGTGTCTTTTTATATAGTGTATGTAAACCTCAGGTTTCTACTGTTTATAGTCACGGTTTACCTGCATTATTAGCTATGTAAAATTATTACATTGATAAGGCTTGGTTCCGGCTATGTTAGTGACTACGTTGCAAGTGTCTGTCGGGGTACCGTGAATAAATGTATACCGGCAAATACATCAATATACACGTGGATGCCCCATAGAGATTACTAGAACAAACATAATACCTCGAACATAGTCACATAGGGCCACATGTCTAAAACTCGCTTTGTTGCCCATAGCAACCAATCAGATCGCCCCTTTCATTTCATATAGTGCTCTGGAGAAATGAGAGGGGTGCTCTGGTTGCTGTGGGCAACAAAGTGAGTTTTAGACCTAGACCGTTTCATACATGTGGCCCATAGTGTAAACTGAGCCCAAAGTTGCATCTCACCAGTCGTCTTTAATTGTATTGTTATCTCTTTACATGTTTATTTTAGATTTTTTTTTTGTTTTGTTCTGTAGGTTCTTGAGTGTATAAATCTAAGTGAAGAAACCACAACATCATCTAGTAGAATATTTGTGAAAATATTCTTTCAGGAACTGTGTGAATATATGGGGCTCCCAAAACTTAATGCTAGACTGAAGGATGTGTAAGTATTTCTAATTCACTTGTCTTTTCCCCAGTAGTTTATTGCTTTCATAGTTACTGAATCTGACATACTGGTAGCTCATATATATATTTGTAGGCTATAGAAAAAAAAAAAAAAAAAAAGTTATAGTGCGGTTGAAAAAAGACACATGTACATCAAGTTCAACCAAGGTTTGTTTGGCCTTCACTTGAAACATTAGGTTAAAGTGTTTCATTAGCTTTGAAGGATTGTCCATTACAAAAAAGGGAAGCATGAAATGGGAATGTTCAATTTTCTTATGCTGATTCTGTGCTCTCTTAGAAGATGAGTGGTATGAGAGAGAGAGATGCCTACACCTACCCATGGCAGTGGACATCTTTTCAGACAGCAGACTCTTAGGCCCCGTTCACACGGCTTATTCTGCCGCGGATTGGCGCCGTACTGCGCCGGATTTGCGCTTCAGTACGGCGCCAATCCGTGGCAGCAATTACGGTAATCCACTGCTCTCATTGAGAACAGTGGAATCCGTCGCTCCTCCCCGCTCGGCGAATCCGCCGCGGAGGAGAAAGTGACATGCACATTATTTACGGCGCGTACGCGCCGTAAAATGCATTATGGGGCCGGGACGCGCCGCCGCGCTCGGCCTGCCCGTCCCGCCCCTTATTCACGGCGGATTTGTGAGCTCAATACGGCGCACAAATCCGTCGGGAATAAGCCGTGTGAACACGGCCTTATTGTATACCTCTCTATGTAGTTTATTAACCCACAATCAGTTGTATAACAGATGTTTAATTTACTAAGGCAGTTGCGCCAGAATCCTGGCACAATTTGAGGCAAAAATAATGGTGTATACGCTTTACACCAAAGTTATTATTTTTTTAGGCAGTTTCTAGACTCTTCTGTGAGTCATCTGACAACATGGATGTGGCCTTGGTAAAAGGGCATGACTTAGTGTGCATCACTTAGTGTGCTGCCATAAAGAAAGCCAACTTATAAAAGGTTTAGAATTAGACTAGACCATTCTAGCATATGCCATGTTTATTAACTCTGATAAATGTTGCACATTGTAAGACTGTCTAGGTTAAGTTTACACTATCGTCCACACACTGATGTAATAGATAGACTATTGTTATGATCTGCATCTCTGTCTGTGGACATATCTTAGGCTATGTTCACACGGTGTATTGCTGCGCGTACAGTACGCGCAGTGATACGCCATGTGCTTGAGGAGCTTGCGCTGATCAGCGTGTACTCCCGAGGTGTGGACTGTTGGCAGCCTGCCGGCCCCATAGACATGCATCACTCGCGGTGCGTTTTCGCCGCAAATAATTGACAAGTCACTCATCTCCCCACACATACAATACGATCGTATTGTGCGAGCGGGGAGAGGAGGTGTAATCCATAGTTCTTTATGAGAGCTATGGATTACCGTAATTTGCGTTGCACATCTCGTCCGTATTAAAGCGCAAATACGTGGCGATGTGGGCACCGCAATAACGCCGTGTGAACATACCCTTAAATGTTTAATTATTGGTATGTGACTTCTATGTATTATTGATGTAAAGAAACATTTTATATTTTGTGCATACAAAGGTTTGTTGAGTGTTTAGTGATACACGCAAATTTACAATTGTATTTTTGGTGTATCTTTAGTTTATAAATACCTTGTGATCACTGGAACTCCCACTGATCTCAGAAATGAAGAAGGCCTGGTCCCCAGTTTTCCCCAGTGAGAAGACTGAGTAGTAGTAATTTGAATTAATATGACAGAGTGGTGGTCAAGCATGGCCATTACCGCTCTATTCAAAGTCTGGCACTAACAAAAGCAGCCAAGCACAATGATCAGACCCCAACTGATCTAGCATTCATCACTTATCAAATGGATAGGTGATAAAGGCTTCAGGCTGGAATACCCCCTAAAGTAGAAACAGTCTTTGTCCAAGGTACAAAGACTTTTAATTTTTTAAGCTGTTCATTTGAATTAGGTTTACAGTCTTGTCATGCATTCATTACTAATTGCATAATGTTCTTTCTTTTTATTTGCCCAGAACTCTCCAACCTTTCTTTCAAGGATTACTACCCATGGATAATCCAAAAAACACTCGCTTTGCTATCAACTTTTTTACCTCAATTGGCCTTGGAGGGTTAACGTAAGACCAAATTTAAATACTTTTCATAAACGTATAAGTAATAACCTGTGTGTTCTTTTAACAAGTTTCTGTTTTATCTGGAAACACAGGGATGAACTACGTGAGCATTTGAAGAACGCACCAAAAATGATCATGACCCAGAAGCAGAATGTAGAATCATCGGACTCTTCATCTTCAGAGTCGTCATCCTCCTCTTCAGAGTCTTCCTCCGACTCCAGCTCTAGTAACAGTGAATCATCCAGCTCCAGCAGTGACTCAGGTGGTCATGTTTTTCACTAGTTCTTTTTGTTGAATAAAGCAGGCAAGAGACATTACAGCAGACGTATCCGTACACGGGAATAGCATGTGATGCTGTGTAAAAATGTAGTTAATTTTGAGGGGATGTCCCAAGTGCGCACCCTCTGTCCATATGCACTGTTAGTCCTCTAAATCAGTGTTCCCCAACTCCAGTCCTCAAGTCCCACCAACAGGTCATATTTTCAGGATATCCCACAGAATGCACTGACAATTCAATCTGTGCACTGGTAAGGAAAGTCAGAAAACATGACCTGTTGGTGGGTCTTGAGGACTGAAGTTGTGGACCCCTGCTCTAAATCACTATCTTCTATTAGCTTCTACTTCGGCAGACGTAGATTGATTGTGTGACATGGTAGCCTATCTATTTCAACTAGCATGCCGTTACTGCGTTGCCACTGCAGGGGCTGCAAGACAAAAACCGCATTATCATATAAAGCAGAAGCAGATTACCTACTTAAGTTGGTAATCCCCTTCAGGGTAAAAGGAATACAACAAGACCCCACTCCACTGTGAGACTGTCCTGTGCACATTCCTGCCGGTCACCCAAACCATTTTTCTGCAATGGCAGAAAGGAGTTTTTCCGGTATATGCACCGAGGTGCAAGACTCTGAAGGGGTGAATCAATTTGTGCTAACTTTCCACTGGCACCCATGCCTCTGTCCTGCAATGGTAAGTGTCGGCTTCCAGTAACCCCACTCTGGTGCAAAGTACCAAAGGGGTGAACCTACGTGCGCTTCTTTACCCACTGGTCACCTCTGCCCATTCCCTGCAATTGCAGAAGTGGAGTTTACAATAACCCCACGCCGGTGTAAAGTACCGAAAGGGGTGAACCCGCGTCTATACCGGACAGTCTCATTGTCATACCTAGTTGCCTTAGGGAAAGTTCACAAATTACGACGGGTGTTCGCGGAGTCGAGCTGATCGGCACGTACTCCCACGAGGCGGCGGGGCTGGCAGCGTGCCGGCCCCATAGACTGTCATTACTCACGGCGCTTTCACTTCTCTCCCCGCGCGTACAATACCATTGTATTGTACGCCCGGGGAGAGGAGGCGTAATCCATAGTTCTCTATGAGAACTGTGGATTACCGTAATGATTGGGCCGCATTTCACTCGTATTAGAGCACACTACGTCGCGAAATACATGGCGAAATGCGCCCCAAAATAAGCCGTGTGTACATAACCTTACTCTTACCTGTGTCGGAAAGAGCAGCTCTACATTTTACATTGGGGTTTCACACCCTCCTTTTCTCTAGGATGGTTTTATCTTTGTCCCGGATGACATCCTTTACACCCTGCCCCATAAGCGGATCTCCCCTTTCTTCATTTGGGTGTTTTTTTTCCACCAATCTTTATGGTGGCTCCTTGGCCACTGGGCCATCAAGCCTCTACTCTGCAGCTGTGTTTGGCATCTAACTTATGTTCTCCGCTTGCCTTCTTTTGTTACACAGGGTCCGCATTTGCATCCTGTTATATTTGGCTTGCTTACAGGTTTATTCAGGCACATTACTTAGTTACCAATCAGCCTAGGCTTTCTTGTTTCCTACCAGGGAGCCTGCTTTTGGGCATCCTAATGTCCTTCTGTGTCCCCCAATGATATTGACGAGACATTAGTTTTTTTGGTACTTACCGTACAATCCTTGTCTCGTCTGATTCATGGGGGGCACAGCTCCCACCCAATCTATCCTTTGATGCTTAGGCATCCGCTGGTCTTCACTATGTGGTTTCCAGTGAATTCCCACCCATCTGCAGTGTTTTGCTAGAACTTTATGGTTCTTCCTTTTGTTGGCTTCTCCTAGTCGTTCGTACTGCTTTTGCACAAACTGGTTAGCTCAGTGTCTGCATCTGGGATATAGGATGCTGGGAGAAGCTTTCATTTTTTTGTCTGGTACTGCTTCTTACAAGCAGTCTATAGCCAATGTCAATTCTGTGTCCCCCAATGAATTAGACGAGAAAAGGATTTTACGGTAATTACAAAATTCCAAATTTTGCTTTGTGTCATGCTTGGAGAGAAGTTTCCACTGGGTTGTTGCCCTTATCAGCTTTCTCTTCTCACAGCTTCAAGATGGCGCAGTTGCCCACAGCAACCATTAGATAGCTGCTTTCATTTTCTGCAAAATTAGAACTTTAATTTGATACCTATGGAGGGCATGTTCCACTTTCCCTTGCATTTCGATAAATCTCCCCCACAATAAATGGGTAAATAAACAAGGCATTTGTGACAAAGCTATGTTCTTTCTTCCAGCGGAGTATTAGTAATCTGGCACATTTTATGCTTCAGACACCTGAGTTCTAACGAGTGTAGAGCTTTATTTTATCTGCCACAGCGGTGTTCATTCTCTTCACTTCTCAGTTTCACAACGGCAAAGTGACCTGTCTTATCTAGTGTGTTCAGTCTGAAACCAAGCCTTTACCCTATTTTACATGTCCTTAAGTTACCTGGTCACTATCCTGGATCTAAAAGAGCAGAAAAATGTTATTGGAGCCTGTAGTATTGTGTGCCCAAGTAGACAGGAAGGGAAAAAAGTGATGTTATTCTGTGACAATGTGGTAGATTATCTGTGAATTGGTAGATTGTAATCTGGCAGCAAACTAATTGCCATCAATAATTTACAGCCGCTAACCAAGTACAGATACTGCTGCCCAACGTTTTTGTTTCTCGAAAGAGAACCAATTTTTGTCGCCCCTGTCTCCCGGGGTTGCTACAATATGATTACTGCTGAGCATAGCAGTATTTAAAAAATGACCTGTGGCCTTTCCTGACATGTCTATTTTAGTAAATTCTTGTTTTTTCTGTGAAATAGTTCTAAAGCTTGTTCTCTTATATGTTTTGCGGTTGGTCTCTTATTGCTCCTAGAAATGTATTACTGAATCTGTCAGCAGGGTGTTGCCAATTGGGGGCGTCTCCCTGCACCACCTGACGTCGTCCAATCAGTGCTGACAGTTCCTTTGTGCAGGGACACACCCCTTTCAAAAACGGGAATGGTAACACCCAGCTGACAGATTCAGAAATCCATTTCTAAAAGGAATAACAGCTCAACACCGAGTTAGGGTATGTTTATTTGGTGTATACATCTGCGTTTTAAAGTACGTGCTCGCCAGAGCGCACTTTCAGCAGCGCTTCAGCCTGACTCCCTCTTACTTTCACTTTCCCCACACGTACTGTGCGCTGGGGAAAACGGCAAGTATTTGCGGGGCGTACTTTGGTTGCATTACAGTGCAATTACGCCCGAAAGTATGCCCCGCAAATAAGTCGTGTGAACATAGCCTTATAAAAGAAGATGCTACAGAATTATTTCACAGGAAACGCAAAAAATTACTTAAAAAAATCAAGACCAATATCTCAAATTCCACATTAAACACACAAATGTCGTCAAACCACTTTGGAAATCTACTTATGCTTTTACCAATCCCGAGATCTAGAGGTCTGTAGGCTTTAGAGCTGAAATTTATTGGCTCAGTGTCTGCACAGTGCTTTCTCTGGTTTCTGCTACTCTACTGTAATACACATAAGAGAACAGCCGTACATTGCAGAGACTCTTGCAGTGACTGATGCAAATATTTTGCTTTGGGTTGCAGGAGTTTTAAGCGGTCTTTTTTATTTTTTTTTTTTACATTTCTTCACTTTACTGCAGTGTTGCTGTATTTTCCTGTCACTATTGCTTTTAGAACGCGTTAATCTGCTTTAAATAACTGAATGCTTTCCATCGTCTTTATAGTTTCAGAATCTTGTTTTAAACGCAAGCTTCTCTTCAAAGCACCAAAATGAAGATAAGATGAACAATTTCCCCTAAGTATCGTTGTTTATTCCTGCCGTTATGACTTATCTATTAGGTCCACGCAGTGATAACTTTCCCTGGAGTTCTTTTTTAGCTCATTAAGCTCAGTGACGTAATTAGTTGCTCAAGAAATGTTCTTGCAGGAGATGTACGCATTAAGTTAAAATATGGCACAACTTTGTTTTCTGTTCTCCACATAACATAATGTAGGTTGTGCCCTACAGAAGTGTCTTTGTCTACCTGAATGTTCTGCGATGTCCTGGTCAGGTCTTTCCTCCTGGATAATCACATATACCAACTCAGCCATGATGTTTCAAGAAATAGCTACTGCAGTTTTGATTAAAATCGCGGTCTTTGAAAAACTTATTTTCCTGGAAACAAAAATTGACCAAGTGTTTGGCTTCCTTTGATAAAGCTGTTAAATGAATTAAAGCAGTATTGCATGTATGGCACAGTCACGGCCTTCGTAGCAATTAGAAAAATCTCATGCATACATCTGATGTTGTTATCGTGCTACAGAATCGACTTATGTATCCAGGATTAGTTTCAGATTTATTAGCCAACGCTAGTGTTTCGGGTTCATGTCAATGATGAATTCTATCTGAATCTAAGTGATTCAGTTCAGGACATCCCGAATCAAATTATTGCTATGGCAAAAAAATAGACCCTATCCCTAAATTGGGCTTGGGGTTTTCCCAAGATTTTAAGGGTGTGGCTGGTTAAATGTTACTTAAGAAAAACATCAAATGTTTCACTTAGTATCGGGCCTGTGTTTTTGTAACCGGAAGGGACACACGACATTGCGCTGGAAGCGACGCTGCATCCGGAGTGCCATGGAATGGTAAGTTAGCGGCTTCAACCCTGTTAGAAAAACCTAATCCCAATTTAGGGTTATAGTTAGGGTTAGAGAAAAATTTGTGTTTGGGACAACCTGAGTGTTTTCACAGGTTTGGAACAGGTCCTTTTTGAGCAACACTAATCAACATGATTGTAGATTAAAGGGGTTGTCTCAAGTCAAAGTTTCATAGGATGCATGAATGAAATAATGCTGCTTTGCTCTGTCACTTCCTGGTCAAGCTGTCTGTAAATAGCATATGAGCTCTGTGTATTCAGACTTCTGCTAATTAGATAGATCTCCTGCTGTCAGGACCAGGGAAGCTTGTGAGGTCAAGTATAAAGCAGTAATTACTGTCTTTTGTCGGAAAGATAAGATAAAAAAAAAGAGCTCAGTGTCCTCTCACTGTGATGACTTCAATCCCTGCTAACAAATAGGACAAACATCAGGGGAGAAGGAGTACACAGGTCAGTCACTTGGGAAACTAGAAAGCCCTCAGAAGGTGATAAAATCACTTGTAGCTCCTTAACAAAAAAAAAATGAACAACGCAATATATTTGGAAAACATCTTTATTTAGTGTTCCCAACATGTTGAAAGCAAATTTTTGTAGCGAGACAACCCCTTTAAGTAAAAGAACCAAAAACACATCTGTTTTACATCTGTGAAGATAGAAATGCGCTTTCCCCCTTAATCAAAAACTTTGTCTGTGGGTGATTGAGCTTGAACTTTTATTAGTGGTGGTCACTTTACTCCTGCTTTTTTATGAGATGTGAGAAAATACATTAATTTAGGTAATTTTTTTTCCTTAAACTGGCACCCTCTGTAGGATTGTCTTTACCTTAATGAATATTGAAAGTGGAAACCTAATCATGCCCTACAGAAAATCTACACATCACTATTATCTGTAGAGAAACCTTGAAAAAGATATCCTGACATATACTATGGCGGAGATATGGAGATCTGTAGGGCAAACGTATTCTCCTTTGGACTATGTCTACTCTTCGTCATGTTTATGCACCCTATAAGTGCCAGACCCAAAACCTTGCTTTATTGTCCGGCCTCATAAAGTGTATGCTGGCGGGATATAGAGCAAACATTGTCCGAAATAGACCGCATATACTCTATAGACCCCTGTGGCTCTGCTATGGTATACCTTTTTTTTTACAGTATCTCAATGGATAACATTACATGACTCCGAAAGTATGATGTAAATTGGGCCTAAATGACAGATCATAGTGCAGAGTTGTTTACACCGTTGAAAGTGGTTTTCTCTCGAGGACAACCACACTTTTGACTTCCCTCTTTGAACCTTAGTGAATAAATTTGCTACATATAAGTTGAGCAAGCTGATCTGTTCATTATATTATGGTTAGTTAATGCATGGGAAATGTATTGCCAACTGTAGTTTCTCCTTGCTATAAAAGATTGCCTGGGTAGCTGGGCCAGTTTAAGATAAAATTGGAGTGAGATTATTTTGGAGATTTGGATTCCAGATAACATCTGAGTAAATTGCACTTGTTCTTCCCCTTTCCAGCATATAGCAAGTGTCCTTTGAACCATGTATCTTGTACACTGTTAAACACTAGAAATGCTGCTGTTTGCATTTTTCCATAAGTGTATTCAAAAATTGTTTTGTTTTCCCGCAGCATACAATTGCCATTAACAGCACTGGTAATTTTGGAAAGTGCTTCCTCAGTCTAATTCGTAGATCACCATGGCTTTTATACAGATTGTTTAGCGAGCAGATGATAGAACAGCATGAACTTCTGTATTTAGGGGATCTTGCTGATCTGAGATTAATTTGATTTATAACATCAGTGCTGTAGTAGGCACAACGCTCCTTAATGATAATATACTGCAGAGATATGTTGGGGGTGCAGAATATCTGCATTGGCGATAATGGGAAAGACAAGGAGCTAGATATCTGCTCGCCACGGATGACAATTGTTTAACTTAGAAAAAAAACATCATATTGAATATTTATTGGCTTCACAGCCGCACATTTTCTAGTATAAATATTTGTTGATTGGGTCCTGAATTCTCGTTAGTCTAAAAATCCATACTTTGCTTTAGACTGGATGGCAGCTTTACAGAGCTCTGTAATATTGCTTCAGTGGTCGTTTTTTTTTTTTTTGTTTTTTTAATATAAATAATGTGACAACACTACATCTTAAATGCTCAAATGTAATGAAATACAACTGATCCAAAGTCTACAAGGAAGAGACCTCCAGCACTTGCAGCCGTGCCCTAGACACTTGAGCTTGTTGCGCTTTCTTCTCTCTGATATCAGATACTGTGCTGGAGTTGTAATCTCAGATTACAATGTTTCCACTACTTCACAATACTGCACAGCTAATGGTTAGGCTAAGTTCACACGGCTTATTGCCGACGTAATTGCGGGACGGATTTCGCCCCGTAATTACGCCGGCTCCGTGCAGTGGGGGCGTTGTGGGGAGGCCGACAGCTCGCCGGCCCCATAGACATGCATTGTTCACGGCGCATATCCCGCCGGGATAATGAACATGTCACTTTCTCCCTGCCCGGAGTATTTGCCGAGCGGGGATGAGAGACGGAATCCTTAGTTCTCTATGAGAACTGTGGATTACCATAATGCCTGGCACGGATTCCAGCCATATTGCAGCGCAGTACGGCGCGCAATACGGCTGGAGTCCGTGCCCGAAATAAGCCGTGTGAACGGCCCCTTAAAGGGGTTTACTCTTAATTTTAAAAATGCTCTTTCAATTTAGTGGCCTTAAAATTAGAAAAAAGTGAACCCCCCTCTGAAGGCCGCTCAGTTGCACCACCACTCCTAGTGCTTCCTACTAGTGACATCACACTCATCGGTCGTGAGATGCTGCAGCCATTCTCATAAGTCACTTCATATACATAAAGGAAGAGACTGTAGGGGCCAGTGATTTCCATAGCAGTGTCACATGACCAAGGAAGCTGATGTCATTGGTGGGAAGCAGTGTGGTCCTGGAATGGTGGAATAACTATTTTTCTTTTTTTTTCTTCCAATTTTTGATTCCCATCCCTCCGTGCCTTTCTAACCAGCAGAGCATGTAATTTTTTTCTAAAAAAATTCAATAACATAAAATATCTCCTACACAACAAAGACTTGATGGCTGAAGTTGATAGCCAAAGGTCCAATGAGTCCACCAAAATCAGAATTTGAAGCATAGAAGTATCTGTCGGCTGTATAGGGTCAGCTGATGTCCAGAAAAAGTGAAGTACAGTTGTTGGAGGAAGAAATGGGGTTTTCATAGTGTTGCTTCTATTATGTTGTACCAGTTGACAATGGTCACTGTGGTTAGCCATCACCAGTCACTCACTGGCATATCCTTGGGACATACTGAAGAAAATCCTTTTAGTCCATTTATTTCTTTATAGATTGCTAGAGCTGGTTTTCTGATGCAATTTTTCTTCTGCTGATCTTGGAGTACATTAATGTATTCTTGATGTGCTGCTCTATTTTAAGAGGAAACAAAATGTACAGAATCGTATGATCTGGTGACACTCCACCATCCACAAAAACATATGTAATACTCCTAGGAAAAATTCTTCCTTCAGTGTACATGGGGCAGCAATATCATGAGCCTTTTTTGCAAAGGGTGGAGGGAATGATTACAGTTTATGTAGGATACTACAGTTAGGGTGCTTTCACACGGTGCGTTTTTGGTGCGTTTTCAATGATTTTGTGCAGGAAGGTACAGCAATAATGCTGACATTGCTGCACAAAAATCGTGGCAAAAATTGCGGTAATTACCGCGAAATTACCGCAAATTTACCGCAATTTTTGCCGCGATTGGTGTGCAGTAATGTACAGCATTAATTGCTGTACCTGTCTGCACAAAAAATGCATTGAAAAACGCACCAAAAACGCACCGTGTGAAAGCACCCTTACATGAAAGTAGAGTATAGTCAAATAAACAAGGTTGCACTGCACCATCTTTAGATAATACCAGTTATACTCTTTATTGCATAATCGTCATGCAAAGAAGACTGAGCTTCCAGTATAGAAAACATTTCAGCCAAAATCAGTCTTTCTTTTGTCAGAGGCTTAACAAAGACCTGATTTTGACCAAAACATTGCCTCTACTTTTATGTCATATTTGCATGATATTTTAAAGATGCAATAAAGACACCTGATATCATCTAAAGCTGATGCTGTAGCAGCTAATTTACTTTTACTGTGGACTGAGCTGGACACTGTAGAAGTCCAAAGCTACATGTACACTGCAGTCTCCTATTGGTGCTAACCATTGGAGTTACAGGTGTAGAGCCTCTGCTAAGAGTCATATGCCATAAGGGAAACCTTACTGGTTAGATATTAGGTCAGATAGATGACAAGCCTAAGTGTACATTTAACCACAATAATATACTAATAAAGTTTTATTGCTGGCAGGACACTTTTTATTTTTGCTTTTTGCATTTTATGCTAAATATGTCAAACTGTGTATGCACGGACAACCCTCTACAATATATATAGCCACTGGTACACCGTAATGTGCTGCAGGATGTGATGACTGTGCAAAATTATATGACCCTCTGTGGAGGTTCTAGGGGCTACGCTGTGCCACATTACACAGTGAATTAGCCATTACGACTTCCCAGAAATCGCTTGCTGCTTAAGGAGATGGTTGCAGGCGTTTTTATGTATGTATGTATTCTTAATGATTAAAAAGCTATTGTAGTTGTCGACTTTACACATGTAACCTTGCCTAGAGCCAGCGAATGTTCTTATGCTGATAAAGACTTTATACAATTTCATAATTTCAGCCTTCTGGTCAGTAATGTCACTGTGTATGTAAATGGTGTTTTCCACTTTTTTGCATTAGAACATATGCATCTACTTATGCTGTAGGTACCTGGATTTGAAGGTTTACAAGCCTTGAGGAGTGCGAATGTGATGCTTATGTTTCCCACTAGGAGCTATGTAGTTTAGCTGGCATGAGTAGAAAATACATATTTGAGAGACATTTTCTTTGTAATTCATAAACACACAGGCTTCTCTTCTCACATCACATCTTAAAGGGGCTGCTACAAGGATTGCTTTTTATATTAAAGATCTTACAAAAACAAGTCACTTTGCAATATATGACCATTAACAGTATCCTACCTATTCTGAGATATTCCCTCTTGCATGGGCTGCATCAGCTCCTCAGGTTGCTATAGCTACAGACCTATTTGATCTCTCCTGATAGGCTGTCAGCACTGGTTGCTATAGCTCCAGACCTGGCTTCTGCTGCAGCCTAGTGGAAGCCAGTACACACTCCCCTGAATTCAAAGTGAAACCAAGAAAACAGGACTGAGGTAAGATGAATCAATGTAGTGAGACAACCCCTTTAAGTTATCCATCTGGTAAAAGGTCATGGAAACCCATCCTCTCCCTTATCCCCCCATCTCATCTGATTTAGTTTGAAAGTGGCTTTTCTGAATAAGCTGAAATTGCAGCTTCCCTTTTTTGTTCCACTTTAAAGAATATTTTAGGGAACGGTTTAAATTGTCACTTACTTGCTATCTCTTTCATCTTGTTTAGAAACCCATGTGGCATGCAGGGAGGTACAGGTGGCCAGGCAACTGTTCATTGCTTGTAGAGTCTTGTTCATGAGTCCGATTTTAATGGGGCCATGCAGGAGATCGCGAGTGTAAGAAAGGCTGTCGGGGTTACTAGGTATTTGACAAGTAGGCTTGTTAAAGGAATGTTCTTATCTTAGACATTGATAGGATATGCCATAAATATCTTGGGAACAGGCCACAGACAATCTCTGTACAGAGAAGAAGGTCACTCTTGCACAGTTCTCTACATTCTGTTCTATTGGAGTTCTAAGTACTGGACTACACAACCTCCTACCTGCTCTGGGCAGAGACTTTTGGGGGCCCATTCTTATGGTATCGAAATTTCATAAATATCTGGGATGGGAACACTCCTTTAACTCATATTACATTTAGATCTTTTGTATAGCTTGATGGCGAAAGATATCTGGGATGGCATTGTTGACTAATTATTGTCATCTTCTATCCCTTTCTTTGTATTCAGACTCTTCAAGGAGAAGAAAAAGGGCATCAAAAAAGGTCCGGGATAAAGAAAAAAACTCAAGAAAGGAAAAAAGTAAAGATACCACAAAGAAAACAAGTTCTAGAAAAGAAGGCTCTGAAGAGAGACAGAAAGAAAAGAAACGTCATAAAGACAGACATGATGATAGACAATCCAGCAGGCCAGACAAGAGCTCCAGACACTCTTCACAATCAAGAAGCTCTCGGAGATGATCCATTCTGCTGCATTAATATTGATTTGTTATTTTATTTTATTTTTTTTTACACCTTTTGTAACATAAGGTTGTGCAACTGGGGTAGTAACTTATCAAGTGGATCCAATGTTTGTTTTTTTTTTCATTTTCAAGTTCTCCTTTATAATTGTAGAAGCCCCTGCCCAAAAAGTCACTTCTCAGCTGGAGATTCTTGGAGCAGTTTTTATCACGGAAATATTAATGGGCACTAAAGCCAAATAAAAGCTGTATTTTAGCAGCTGTAATGTGAAATCTGCTCTTAAATGATTTTGAAACTTGTATTTCATGGCTATTAAAAAGTGATCTTTTTTAATAATTGGGTGGTTTGATATTTTTCAACTTCAGAGCACAGTACAGTGTTTACAGTGTTAAATGGATGAATTTTGTAACTCGACACTATAATTTTCAATTAACAAAAATTGGCATAGGTTTCTAAAGCAGCCAAAATGTCATCCCAAAATAAGAAAAACATTATTTAAACAGCAAGTCCATACACACAAAGGTCAGAAGGAGTGCTAGAGAATGTAAGTTTTTATGTTGAGGACAGGCTCTTTATGGCCACGCATTGTGTAGTAAAATTAAATGGAGCCACCTTTTATCTAGTGTCCAATAGAGCAGCTAGTTTTGACGGAACAGTAACAGCACATATATGCTGATCTGCCATAAAAACATGAGAATTGAAGAGCGCTGAATGTTGGAAAACTCCGGAGTGACAGCAGAAAGGGATCTGTAGGTATACTTACAGTGTGTGAACTACTTACAGACACTTATATGGCATAATATCGCAATGTTGGATCTTTCTCCTCACTGGGTTAGTGGGTGGAGCGCCAGTTGCTAGACGAGCTGTATGTACATTTGCCACAAAATATCTGCTTCCTCCCAGCTGATAGATTCTATGTACTATATCCACATCAAATTTAAATATGTGTGTACAGCCCTCAGTCTCCTTTCTACACTGCATAGTCATCCTTTATACCACAAGTCTGTCAGACTGACAGAGCACAGCACATGCTCATTTATGTTAGTCAGCCTAACCATGAAGTAACTCACAGAGCCTGTCCTACTTTCTGTAGGACAGGTTTCTGCACAGGAAGGAGACCGGCAGCCATTTTCTTCTATAGAATGGTTATCTCTCATAAAAAGCGAGCAGACTTTTCTAATTAAAGATATTTAGGAATTTTTTCATTAGGGCATGTAGTTTATCTATTTAGTTCTTTTCCCAGAGAGCCCTATTTATTATCATGGCAACCTGACAGTAGATGTTTCATCAGTGTAACCTAAACAGAATTTCATCCTTTCCCACTACACAGATTCTTGGCCAGTTTTGACCTAGTTTACAAACTAAATAAAAAATACTAACCATAACAAGTTTTTCTCTTTCCAATTGAGCTGACATTTAGGCATCTACAGATCACATCCTATAGGCACACTACAGTAGTCTGAAATTCTTTGCTGAATGAGAAGAGAGGCAGGCTGCGTTCACACATAGCAGCCACGGGGCAGTAATGTGCTGCACAACAGAATTACGTGTAATTTACCTTCAGTAGTGGCAAGTACAGGTCCTGCACATAAGAGAGAAAAATAATGATATGCCTAAACTGTATGGATGGAGCAGTCCTGGTCTGGAGAGGATTTACTGCTTTTTGATCTGGACATTGTGTTGTCATTGAAAGAACAAAGAATTCAAGTCAAGTCCTGACCTAAGCCCTATTGATATGCAGTAGAATAAACTGAAGAGGGCGCTGCATGCAAAGCATCCCAGAAATATTAATCAACTGAAACACATTTTCAGTGTAGAATGATCCAAAATTTCTCCTCAGTCTTGTGCAAATTTTATTTGCAGCTTCAGGAAGCGCTTGGTGGAAGTGATTTGTAAAGGGTAAACTACAGGTTATTGAACTGCAGGGCTCATTTTCATTTTCTCACTTCACTGTGGGTGTTTACAGTACAACACTTTGTATTTTATTAATTTGATTGTGCTTGTCTATAATGGTTATTAGATTACATTGTATTAGTAATCAATGCACAAATATGTTTTGCAAATAGGTTCACTTGTTTTGTTTTTCTGGTAGTTGAGGTGTCAGACACATTTCATCAATCACTTTGGAAACTGCTGAAATTCAGTCTTCATGGTGGAATTGCTGCACCACTAGTAGAGAAAGCACTACTACAAGATAAACTAGATGAGAAGACTTACTTGGTTCACACATGTTCTAGTGGTCAAAATGTCTCCTTTTGGATAACACCATAAAGGTGTAGGTAGACTACGGATATGTAATGAAGGTATCTTCTGGAAGGTGGAAAGCTGCCTTTCCAGTACCACCTATTTGAGGTAGCTTCCCTGTCCATTAAATCCAGGGAGTGCTGCATGGTCTGTATTTCTCCATAAACATTTATGGTGCTCTCCAGAATCAGGACTTACCCTTTCCACCCCCATAATTACATCAATGGCTTCTCACTCAGCCTGCCAGAACTGTGCTCTGCACTGACTTGGGGTAAAATCCCCAAAACAACTGTCAGCAGATAAGTAACTTTCATATGGAGTAGTTTCTACACCCCAGTTCATGATTCGAATAGTTATTCGAAGACAAGGTCTAATAGGAGCGGTAAGAAAGCAGGTCTGGGGGCCTTTTCTGAGCTCCAGGTTGCCATTATAATCAGACAGGGCCCCGCAATTGCTTCAAGAGTAGTGGGATGATTGGGTAAAAGAGGAGGTCACAACCCTCCCTGTAAAGTGAGCTAGATTCCATGGTTATGTTGACTGTGGCACCTAAGTAATAAAATGTCCGAGATCAGAGTTATCTCTGATCCCGACCACTGACTGCAGGTGCCATCTGTAACATCCGTCATCCACCATCTACAAAGCTGGTCCATACTCTCTTCCCAATATTATGTTACACAACCATGTTAACACCTTACTATCGCAGCCAGTTTTTACTTTTCTGACAGAGCCCCATTTACCTGTCACGCTAAGTGGAAATAACTTTTTAATGCTTTTACCTATCCATGCGATTTCTGACATATTATTTTTTTGCGACACATTGTAGTTTGTTAGTGATTCATTTTGTGTGATAGTCTATTAGTGGAAAAGATCAAATTTGCAAAAATGTCCCAAAAATTATATTCATAGTCAGAACAAACAAAATGGTTATTAACATCTGCCATATTTCTGCCTTATATTGGCATCATTCTTTAAGGGCGCATCCCCACGGCATAGGACAAATACCGGCTGGTTTGCCGGCTGGTATTTGTCCTGTTTTGCGCCCGTCCACGGGCGGGGGGGGGTTTCTCCGCAATGAGCGGAGAAGAGCCCTCCCTCCCATTGAGAAGCACAGATGGTGCTTGCCCAATGTTTTGCCGCCGGACCGAAAACCCGTGCTGTGGGGACTGCTGCACGGGTTTTCCATAGAGCACAATTGTGCTCATTTTCGGACGGCTTTTCAGGCGGTCTGAAAAACGGCAAACCGGCTGAAAAACCGGCTGAAAACCCTTGAAAGCAAAGTAGAGGTGAGAAATTTTATTTTTGCAGACTTTTAATTTTTTTTTTTTTTACTGGCCTAAAGTAAATGCAAACTAAGGAACGCAACTCCACATTCATTTCCCCCCGATTCTGTCATTTTTAGAAATATCCCATATGGGGCCCCAGTGCGTGGTTTAAATCAACCACAGGCCTTAGCATCAAAGAAGTGACTACTAGATCTCGGCACCTTATATCATTAAGATATTTTTTAGGCACCATTTCAGGTTTGCAGACACCTGAAGGCAGGCATCCTCAAAATGCGGCCCTCCAGCTGTTGGGAAACTACAACTCCCATCATGAATTTATATATTCTCTAACAGTGGGCATGATGGGAGTTGTAGTTTCACAACAGCTGGAGGACCGCAGTTTGAGGATGCCTGCCTTAAAACTTAATTAACACCCCCAAGAAGACCACATTTGGAAACTTCACCCCACAAGGAGCACATCCAGGGGTGTAGTTAGTATATTTATCCCACAGGTTCCTCACAAATTGTATTAGTGTTATGCAATGAAACTAATAAAGACTATTTTGTCCTACTGATAGACAGTTTTATCACAAATAATTTTATTTTAAATTAATTTCACAGTTTGTGATTGTACACTGCTGTTTGGGTTCATGACAGGTTGTACATGGGAAGGAGTGCTATTTGGGTTTCCAAGTGCAGATTTTGCTGAATGGTTGTTTGGGGCCATGTGCAAAGTATCAGTACATGTAAAACCTTCCATTTTGGAAGCAACACCCCTCAGAGAATTCACCTAGGGGTGTCAATGTCAGACTGGGATGCCTTGGGCCCACAATTGGAGCTGCTGATTCTTGGGGCCTTTTCTACAGCCACTGTACATGACCGCATACATTACACATGCCTTTTGCATTCTGCCTCTCTTTCTCCCTGAGAAGCAGCCCCATACCTGCTATTCTCAGTGGCCCTGCATGCCTAAGGGCCCACTGGGAGTTGTTCCTGTTCCTCTGTGAGTCAGTCTGAGCCAGCCTTTACCCATTTGTATTCACTCAATAGCAGAAGAGCTCTGAGCAGTGACTGTCTAAATATTTTATTACTCCTAGAAGCCGGCTATATCACTGTCCCTATTGTCCGGTCAGGGACACTGCGTCTTTCACCCTCAGCGGTGCTTCTCTGTGTCTCTCTCTGATTGGTGGAGCAGCTTCTCCACCAATCAGTGCTGTGCTGACTTGTGATGCAGAGAAGCATTGCCCATCCACCCACCTCTCTCACTGTGGACTGCAGACTATCGCACTTCCCACCCCACAGAAAGCCACCATACTCAGTGCAGCGGCAGAAAGAGGTAAAATCTTCCATGATACCTGCTGCTGCCCTCTCCCCATCTCCTGCCACCACCCCCATACACATGAAAAGGCCAGTGCCCAATACAGGCAGGGAGCTGATGACTCCCTGCTCTGCCATAAGTTTCAACTGTATTTGCTTCTTGTGGAGGCAGATACAGTTGAAAGTGGTGCTGCTGCCAGGGTGCTGTGGCAGATGCTTTCTGCCTCTATTCCTCTGCCTTTCTACCTTTAAAGCAGCCCTGGCCTGCTACTGTCTGGGGCCCACTATGCCCAAGGGCCCATCAGGGGTTACCCTTGCTCCCCGTTTCACAAGTTTATTTTAGCAGTGGGCCGGGAAAATGGAAAAAAAAATCAACTCCGGAATTGTTTTTGGGGTTTTGTTTTAATAACGTTCACCTTAAGATATAAATGACATGTTAATTGTACTCAGTGGTTTGGTACAATTGCAACAATACCAATATTTTCATAGGTTTGATAGCTTTTCGTTACATTTTTTGGGAGGCACGATGAACAAAGTACAGCAATCTTAGTATATTTTAATTTTCTTTTTGGTAACATTAAGGGGGCCTCAGTTTTTTTTTGTTTTGTTTTTTTTATCCATTTTTGGGAGACAGGAGGAACAAAATACAGCACATCTAGTAAAAAAAAATATAAATATATATTTTCTACCGCACTCACATGCATTGTTTTTTTTTTTCCAGGAAGAACTGATAATTGATACCATCTAGGTTTCACATGACCTTTTGATTGCTCTATTTTCTATTTTGTGTACAGCGGGATGACCAAAAAATAAGCAACTCTAGCATTGTGTGGGTTAAATAACGAGCCAGTATTGAAGCCCAGGTCATTATGCACTTACCAATACCAAATACGTGCAATTTATTTTCATTTGAAAAAGGGAAAAAAGCATGTTTTTTTTACCTTATTTTAGTTACTTTCACTTTTTATTATATTTTTTTTTACTTGCCCCATAATGGGATCAGACCCACAATTCCCCCTTATTTGGGAAATTATAATACATTTCAGTACATAGTTTTTTACTCACTGTATTTGCAGCCTTTATTCCCGCAAATCTGATCCTGCTTCACCGATCTTACAGACATCCTGGAGGTCCATTTTTTGGGTTGAATGAGGGCAGGGGATATCTCCTCCCTATGTCAAAACCCCCCAGATGCACAAAAACACTTTTTAACTGCGGCAAAAACCTTTAAGGGGTTTAAAAAAGGGAAAAGGGCTAACTCCATTCCCCCGCTGTTAAAGTAGGGCTGGCTGTTTGGCTACAACCAAAGGGGCCCCGTGATCATGCAGGCTCAGCCCAAAGCCCAAACGAACTCCCCTTACCCAAAAATCTAGGTAAATTTTCCCGCAAGAAAGCCCCTCAACCAAAAGAAAAAAACCCGAATTCCGAATTTAGAAAGATGTTTAAATTTTTAAAAATTTTTTTAAAAGGGTGGAAAAAACTGCACAATACCAAATAGGTAAATTAAAAACCTAAAAATTTTAAAATAAATCCCAAAAATTAAAGCTTTTTGAAATTGGGGGTAGGGAGGTTTTTTATTTTCCCCTTTAAAAAAAAATTTCCCCGAAAACCCTTTATTTTTTCCACTTACATTGCTTGATCCCCAAAAATTTTGGGGGCCTTACATTTTCAACCCCCTCAAGGAAACTATAATAATGTCTGTATTCGCGTGAAAAAAAATTAAAAACATGTTTTTTTATTAAAATTGATAACCCCTTTCCCTTTTTTGGAAGACCACTTTGATCTGCAGTTTGGGAATTGACCCTGGGATACCCAAGGCCTTTTGAAAAGTGATTATTGGGAATCTCAGCTCTTAAAAAACCCGGGTTGACTTTTTTAAAACAGATGGCAACCGCAAAATTATGTCATGGACAAAAGCTTCTGTGCCCTAATTTAAAACCAATTTCCTTGGCCTGCCTATAAGAGAAAAAAAAAGGGGTTTGGGGGCAGCTTTCCATTAACCCCAAAATATTGGGAAATTTAAAATTTAGATTGTTAATTTTTTAAAATTGGGTCCCCTCAGTTTCCGAACAGAGTGCCCTTGGGGGCCCCCCAGTGGAGTAGATTTTTACCGTTACTACCCATTGCCTCTTTTTTTTGTCTCTGCAGCCACAGACCTGCTATTCTTAGTGGCCTATCATGCCCAGGAGCCCATGGGGAATTCTTCAATCTAAATTCGAGGCAGAATTAGCTATTAATAAGTAACGTATCAAACAAACCATGGAGAACATACAAACTCAGCCCTCGACTGGGCCCGCACGGGGGATCGGTGAATCCCCCGTTGGCCCTCCCGAGGCCCACCTGCTTGTGGGCCCCGGAGACAGTGCCGTCCGCTCTCCGGGGCCCGGCCCGCGCATCTGGTCACTGAACGCCCGGGGACCCTGCGTCCCGAGTGCTCAGAGACCGGCCCGGGGCTGAGCGGTGTCAGCAGAGCACAGCGTCACTAGCCTGCTCTCCGCTGATCACCCTGGCAGGCGGAAGGCGTTAGGCCTTCAGCCTCCGGCGCCAGCCCCCCGACAGCTTGACGAGGCGTCCGCATTGGAACTCACAGCACGCGCCGCCTATGCAGGAGCGGGAGCGGGTGCGAGGTAAGTGGCTGTTTGTTTTTTTTGTTTTTTTTAAATACCTAAAAGGGGGGCCATGACTAATGGAAGGGGGCCCTGGCTACCTAAGGGGGGCAACTGACTAATGGAAGGGGGCCCTGGCTACCTAAAGAGGGGGCCCGGACAAATGGAAGGGGCCTGACTAATGAAAGGGGCCCTGCCTGCCTAAAGGGGACCTGACTAATGATGGGCCCTGCTACCTAAAAAGGGGCCCTGACTATGAATGGGGGGCACTGGCATCTAAAAGGGGGGCCCTGACTAATGGAAGGGGGCCTGGCTGCCTAAAGGGGGGCCCTGACCTAATGGAAGGGGGCCAGGCGCCTAAAAGTTGGGGGCCCTGACTAATGGAAGGGGGCCCTGGCTACCTAAAGGGGCGCCCTGACTAATGGACGGGGGCCCTGGCTACCTATAAGGTGGGTCCCTGGCTAATGGAAGGGGCCCTGACTAATGGAAGGGGACCTGGCTGCCTAAAAGGTGGGCCCTAAAAATGGAAGGGGCCCTGCAACCTAAAAGGGGGCCCTGACATAATGGAAGGGGGCCTCAGGCTACTAAAGGTGGGCCCTGGCTACTAATGGGGGGCCCTGACTATGAAGGGGGCCCTGGCTACCTAAAGGGGGCCCTGACTAAAGGACAGGGGGCCTGGCTACCTAAAAGGGGGGCTCCCCCTGGCTGCCTAAAAGGGGCCCTGAACTAATGGAAGGGGGCCCTGGCTACACTAAAGGGGGGCCCTGACTAATGTGAAGGTGGGCCCTGGCTACGCTAAAAGGGGGGGCCTCTGTACTAATGAAGGGGCCCTGGCTACCTAAGGGGGGGCCCGACTGTGGAAGGGTCCTGGCTACCTAAAGGTGGGCCTTGACTAATGAAGTGGGCCCGGCTATCCTAAAAGGGCCCTGGCTACTCTAAAAGGGGGCCCTGATTAATGGAAGGGTGGGCCCTGCTAACTAAAGGGGGGCCCTGACTAATGGAAGGGGCCCTGGCTATCAAAAAGTGTGGCCCGACTAATGGAAAGGGGTCCTGGCAGCCTAAAAGGGGGCCCAGACTAATGGAAGGGGGCCCTGGCTACCTAAAGGTGGTCCCTGACTTAATGGAAGGGGCCACAGGCTGCCTAAAAGGGGGCCCAGACTATGAAAAGGGGTCCTGGCTACCTAAAGGGGGGCCCTGACTAATGAAGTGGCCCTGGCTACCTAAAATGGGTCCCCTGGCTAATGAAGGGGACCTGACTAATGGAAGGGGACCTGGCTGCCTAAAAGGGGCCCTGAATAATGGGTAGGGGCCCTGGCTACCTAAAGTGTGGGCCCCTGACTAATGGAAGGGGGTCCCCTGGCACCTAAAAGGGGGCCCTGGCTACCTAAAAGGGGGCCCTGTCTACCTAAAGGGGGGCCCTGACTAATGGAAGGGGGCCCTGGCTACTAAAGGGGGGCCCTGACTATTGAAGGGGCCCTGGCTACCTAAAAGGGGGGTCCCTGGCTGCCTAAAAGGGTGGCCCTGGACAATGAAGGGGCCCTGGCTACCTAAGATGTGGGGCCAGACTAATGGAGGGGCCCTGTGCTACCTAAAAGGTGGCCCTGGCTAATGGAAGGGGCCCTGACTAATTGAAGGGACCTGGCTGCCTAAAAGGGGGCCCTGCCTAACGGTAGGGGGCCCTGGCTACCTAAAGGGGGGCCCTGACTAATGGAAAGGGGGCCCTGACTACCTAAATGGGGGCCCAGGCTACCTAAAAGGGGGGCCCTGTGCTACCTAAATGGGGGCCCTGACTATGGAATGGCCCTGCGACCTAAAGGGGGCCCTGACTATGGAAGGGTCCCTGGCTACCTAAAAGGGGCCCTGACTGCCAAAGGGGCCCTGACTTAATGGAAGGGGCCCTGCTACGCTTCTAAAGGGGGCCCTGACTAATGGAGGGCCCTGGCTACCTAAAGGGGGCCCTGACTGGTGGAAAGGGGCCCGGCTACATAAAAGGGGGACCTGACTAATGGAAGGGGGCCCCTGGCTACCTGAAAAGGGGGCCATGGCTACCTAAAAGGGGGGCCCTGGCTAATGGAAGGTTGGCCCTGGCTACCTAAAGGGAGCCCTGAACTAATGGAAAAGTGGACCCTGGCTACCAAAAGGGGGGCCGAGCTACCTAAAATGGGAGCCCTGACTAATGGAAGGGGGCCCCTGGCTACCTAAACAGGGGGGACCCAGACCAATAGAAGGGGGGCCCTGGCTACCACAAAGTTGGCCCTGCTAATGGAAGGGGGGCCCTGGCCTACAAACAGGGGCCTGACTACCTAAAAGGGGCCCTGACTACCTAAAAACTATAAGGGGCCCTGACATCCTGCACACAAGCTAAAGGAGGCCACTAATTCCTGTATTCTACCTAAATGGATACCTCTAACGCCTGTATACACTAAATGAGACCCCTAGAATGCCCTTATACTACCTAAAGGAGACCTCTTAACTGCCTGTATAGCCACCTAAAGGAGACCCCCAACTGCCTTGTATACTACCTAAAGAAGACCCCCACTGCCTGTATACCACCTAAAGGAGACCCCAACTTGCCTGAATACCACGCAAAAGTAGACCCAAACAGCCTGTATACTACCAAAATGAGACCCCTAACTGCCTGTCTACCGGTTAATATAATTGAGAGGGAATCAGCCCCTAGTTTGTAGCATATCTCCATGGGGTTAGTCCTCTCCCCCGACCTTCCAACCCCATATGAACTAGGCCTCTAAGTTATGGCTTGTACCCGCTCTCTCCACCCCCGGTAGTTTTGTACAAGTGGGAATAGTAAAGAGCATGTGCAGAAAATTGAGAATTCAAAGATATTGTGTAATAATTTCTGCAGGATGAGTGGTGGCGCGGGACAAGGTATCATGGCGGTGTGGAATGGATGCAGAAGAATATGGAATAAGAACGACTCATGATAGAAGATAACGACTCATCAGATTAAGACGTCTCCGCGGTGAGTCCCGATGTACGGGTTATGTATAATTTATCTTGTGGATCAGTTCTGTATTCACTTGTAATGTGATGTGCCCTGAGGTGGTGTCAGACCTCTATTTGTCCTCTAATGTCGGTGGTTGGTAGGTTATACCTGAGCTGGTGTCTGACATTATGTGGTCTCTATAGGTGGTTGTTGTAGGTTCTACCTGAGCAGGTTGTCTGACACTGTGTGGTCTCAATATGCGGTGCTGTAGGTTATATCTGAGCTGTGGTCTCTATATGGCGGTGCTGTAGGTTATCCCTGAGCGTGGTCTCTATATGCGGTGTATTAGGAATACCTTAGCTGGTGTCTGACCTCTAATGTGGAATCCAGCTATACTTACTAGTTTCCATAGGCAAATTAAACTCTATCAGTTTTCATCATGTAAAACACAAAAACGTAACATTTATTTAGTATAACTCTTAACCTCTATGCACACCTATTTAAAACCTGATTTCTAAAAAATCATCATTTAACCCTTTTTGCTTCTGAAAGAGGGAATAACTCCCTTTCTATTATCAAGTCTGGTGGAGCAGCACCTATTTTTTTTTATTTTTTTTTTTATTATTTTTATTGAGAAGAAGATCGCCACATTACAGCAATTCAAAGATACATTCAAAAAGTGTACATTGACTGGATAATTCCACAAGACACAAATTCAATACCTTTCAACTTCTTCCAGTTTTTAATATATCAACTCATCAAATTAAACTAGATTAACTTGAACAATCCAAGTGAAATACCATCTCCACCTATTGGTTGCCTCCCAGATCCTATTTTAAGCGTCATCCCCAATTTCTAATCTCCCCTAGTGACCCTGCCATTTTTTCCCGGAGATAGTAGTCAGACATGCGGAAATGGCCAACACTCCTTAATTGTCCTCATCTGCTAGAGATTTGAATAATAAGCCTCTTATCCATTTCTGGAAAAATCCCTTTGTTAGCGTGGCTTTATTTGTTTTTCCGTCTCTATTTATCCACTGTCATCAAATGGTCTTGTTGTAATCACTATTCCTCCTTGCATGTAAGGAAACAGTTTCCTGTAACCAGTGCCGTAAGATACACTTTTTTGCTACTAGGGGCATTGTGGGTGACTCCTTTGTGGCTGCCACTCCCTGCCTCCTCCCCTCCCAACGATCTCTGCAGATAAAATGAAAAATAGTGCTAATCGGGACTTTCGTACCCACCCTCCATATCACCTTAATAAACTGCAGTGTTGTCCTCCCAAAGGTACTTTCTTCGTTTGGACAATGCCTAGCCAATGTAGCAAATCCGCTTTGACATCTTGCCTTGTGGGCCCAGACAAAAACCCATCATCCCTCCAGTTTTCATTACTATGGCTTTTACATAACTTCTTTTCGAGACCTTTTCTAATTTTTTGGCTCGCCTCACAAGACACCCTAAATCTCTTTCCCAACGGGCCCCAAGCACTGCTCCTTATTTGAGCAAAGACCCTGTTCGCATAGCCCCTTGTAATCACGGACAGAGAAACCAACCTGATCTGGCATGTCCCATGAGGGTATCAAATTGCCCTGGCATCTCAGCCACCACAGGGTTGTTTAACCATTTTTTACAAAAGGTTCATGACCTGCCAATATTGAAAAACCCTGTTTTTTCTCCCAATCCATATTTTCCCTTAAGTTTCCTGCCACGTCCATGAATCTGTTATCTTATCAAGTATTAGATCTCCCATCGTCCTAATGTTTTTTTCCTTCCACTCCCTAAAAAATCTATTTTCCTTTCCTGCTGAAATCCTCGCATCTCCCATAAGGTGCGTACTTGACAATAGATAGGGCAGAACAAAACAACTTTCTCCACATGTTTCCAAGTTGCTATAGTGTCTTTATATGAATCACACTTCGTCTGACATGGCAGAAGATCCCTAGTCCGCCGTGTGCAAATAGGGCAGACAATTTTTGGAATTCGTGCCAGCTGCCTCTCCAGCCTCAGATTGAGAAATCGGACTTCCATGGATCCAGTCCCGTACATGCCTAACAAGCGCGCTAAGTTGGTACATTCCTAATGGTCGGGCAGGTTAAGGCCCCCCTCCGGTTTTCTCAGTAACCAACTTTTTAATAGCTATCCTGCTCTTTTTGTGCTCCACAAAATCCAGTAAACGTCTGATCGTATCTGTTGACATCTTTATGCTTGAGTAGCATCGGATATTCCTGCAAAGGGTACACTACCTGGCAAAGCTATCATTTTCAATAAGTGGGCCCCTCCCTAGTCATGATAACGCAAGCACCCCATCTTATAAGCTCTCCTATAGTTTCCTCTATCAGTGGTTAAAATTTAGGTGGTATAGTGAAAGATGAATCCCTACCTACCTAATCCCTAAATAAGTCAATGTGTTTTTACTACCTGTACTCTTTCCGGAAATGACTCCCTTCCTCCACCCATGACCAAAAAGAGCAATTGCTTCTTAGCTGAATTGATTTTATAGCCTCTTAAATCTCCCATACTTTCCATGAAGGCCAGCACTTTCCCTAGCTGTTCTTCGGTGACCTTCATAAAGAGAACCATATTGTCAGCGAAGCACATACTTTAACCTCCTCTGTCCCTAATGTAACCCCTTCAAATATGTCAGACGAAAACTAAGTGTCTAATGATAGGTTCTAGGGCTATGTTTAAAGAGAAGCGGTGATAGAGGGCATCCCTGCCTCGTCCCCTTCTGAGAGTTATAGACTCAGAAAGGAAGCCTGGGGTGTTCACTCGCGCTGAGGGTTGTTGTAAATAGCTTCCACAAAATCTCTGAACGCTCCATGTATGTTCAATTTGGACATGACATGGTATAACCATGTCCATTTCACATTATCAAGGCCTTTTCGGCATCAATCGCCAACAAGCTGGCCTCCCCTTTCCATGTCCGCGGCCTTCGAAACTATCTTGTATCGCCAATACTGTACGCAAATTTATGACCCCCGACCGTCCCTTAATAAAGCCGTTCTGGTTATGACCTATAAGTTTAGGTAGCAAATACGCCAGCCTATTGGCCAGCAATTTTGCCAGTATTTTTTATATCTACATTCAGTAATGATATCTGGGCGATACGAACCTGGACTTCCGGATCTCTCCCTTCCTTATGTAAGACCTTGATATATGCTGTATTGGACGATGGCATTACTTGTTTTGTTTCTATGATCTTTTCAAAAACTCGTATGAGATCCACCCCCAATTCTTGGCCTAGCAGTTTATAAAAACCCCCTGTTATACCATCTGGCCCTGGCGCTTTGTTATTTGGGATCCCTTTAATTGTAGTTAGTAACTCTTCTATTGATATTGGAGCATTCAGGCCCTCCAAGTCCTCCACCGATAGTGCCGGTAATTTTAGCCCCTCCAGAAATTTAGAGTGATCCCCCCCCCCACCTTTTCCTCCTGTACAATGTGCTATAGTAGTCTTTAAAGACCTTGTTTATCCTTTTCGGGTCCGTATGCTTGGTTCCCTGCGCATCCTTAATGCCATGAATAATGGTCACCTTCCTCCTCCCTTTGGCCATATTGGCTAACAACTTCCCTGACTTGTTACCAAACTTAAAGAAAGAGGCCGTTTGCTGATCGCTGTAATATTTCTCGATTTTACTCTGCCACCCCTCGAATTCTGATTTTGCTTGTTCCAATTTCCTTTGTCCTAACCTCAATGTTTTTTCAAAAATTTTGTTAT
>JAODAL010015439.1:0-83878 GCA_025379985.1 Phyllomedusa bahiana
TACAGGCCCAGATATAGTCAATGTCCAGTTCACTAAAAATGGTGGTTAAAAGGGACTCCTTTTTCCGGTTCTTTTTAATCTGTGGGTCAAACGGGTTTTTAAGGGGTCATACTGTGGTAGGGGACAGGTATAGCCCAATGTCTAGTGAAACTAAAATGGTGGTTCAAGACTCCTTTTTCCCCAGCACTTTTTAATCTGTGGGTCAGACGGTTTAAGGGCCCATTCTGCGGTACAGGAAGATATAGCCCAATGTCCAGTTCAACTAAAATGGTGGTTCAAAGACTCCTTTTTTCCGGCACTTTTTAAAACTGGGCGTCATGCGGGTTTGGGGCTCATGCTGTGGCCCGGGACAGGGTTTAGTCAATGTCCAGTGAAACTAAATGGTGGTTCAAAGACTCCTTTTCAAGCACTTTTTAATCTGTGGGTCAGACAGGTTTGATGGTCTTTACTGTGGTCCAGGACAGGCATAGTCAATGTCCAGTTCAACTAAAATGGTGGTTGAAAGACTCCTATTTCTGGCACTTTTTAATCTGTGGGTAAGACAGGTTTAATGGTCATTCTGCAGTACAGGACAGATATAGTCAATGTCCAGTTCAACTAAATTGTTGGTTCAAAGACTCCTTTTTCAGGCACTTTTTAATCTGTGGGTCAGACAGGTTTATTGGTCATACTGTGGTAGAGGACAGGTATAGTCAATGTCCAGTGAAACTAAAATGGTGGTTGAAAGACTCCTTTTTCCGGCACTTTTTAATCTGGGGTCATGCAGGTTTGGGGCTCATGCTGTGGCCCAGGACAAGTATAGTGAATGTATAGTTCAACTAAAATGGTGGTTGAAAGACTCCTTTTTCTGGCATTTTTTAAATCTGGGGGTCATGCAGGTTTGGGGCTCATGCTGCGTTCCAGGACAGGGATATTCAATGTCCAGTTCAAGTAAAATGATGGTTCAAATCATACTGCCTTCTGGCACTTTTTAATTTGTGGGTGATGCAGGTTTAAGGGTCATGCTGTGGTACAATACAGGGATATTGAATAGTGTGTGATTTTTTTCTGTGGCTTTTATAACCTAATAGTGTTGCCTAAGATGTAGCACATATCCATTTTACTGTTGTGGATGTTAATTCCAGCTTCTCCAGCCCTGTTTGGGTGTAAGAATGAAGGTGTTGTTCCTCTCCCATAGACTTTAATGGTCATTGACGATAATCTATTATCGACTATCGGAAATCGTCTTGATAATTGCCGATATCGACTATCGACCCGATGACGATAGTCAACGTAATCGCTCATCACTACTCGTGACAAATTGCGCTTTAAGTTAGTAAGATATTTTGGTCCAAAAATCCTTGTTTATTTGTGAAAAATATCAAAATTTCATGAAAATTTGGAAAAATTTGCCATTTTCAAAGTTCCAAAATTTCTGAGTGCAAGACAGATAATTATTCACCACAAAATAGTTTATAACTATAGGTTGTCATAATTTTTTAATTGTCTTTTTTTTACGACATTAGGGGGCTTAGAAACTTAGTAGTAATTTCTCCCATTTTCAAGAAAATTTGCAATATACACAATTTTTTAGGGACCACTCCAATTCCGACACGGCTTTGAGGGGCCTGCATGTTAGATACCCCCATAAATCACTCCACGTATGAAACTAGACCCCTTAAAGTATTTACAAAAGTGTTTAGAAAGTTTGTTAACCCTTTAGGTGTTTCACAGAAATTAAAGCAAAGTGGAGGTGAATTTATAAAATTTCACTTTTTTTGCAGATTTTCAATATTTATCTATTATTCACTGAATACGATAAATGTGACCAGGTAAATGCAACTTAATATCAATTCCCCCAGGTCTTCCGTTTTCAGAGATATCCCATATGTGGCCATAGTGCATTATTTGGCTCAACCACAAGCCTCAGAATAGGAGGAGCACCTATTGGACTTTGGGGTCCCATTTTCAATACGATTCTATTTAGGCGCTATTTAAGGTTTGAGGACACCCTAAGGTGCTTAAACTTAATAAACACCTCTAAAAAGACCCCATATTGGAAACTACAACCCTTAAGGAAAATATCCAGGGGTGCAGTCAGTGTATCGACCCCACAGGTGATTCACAAATATTTTTTAGCATTAGGCTGGGAAAATTAAAAATTTATTTTTTCCAACAATCTACAGTTTTAGCTTAAAATGTTTTATATTTACAAGGAATCCTTGAAAAAAACACCCCAAATTTTGTTACGCAATTTCTTCCAAGTTCGGCAATACCTTACAAGTGGGTGTAAACTGCTGTTTGGGCGCATGGCAGGGCGGGAGCGCTATTTGGCTTTTGGAACGCAGATTTTGGTGGGCCCCTGTCGCATTTGCAAAGCCCCCAAAGTACCAGAACAGGTGATACCTTCCAGAAGTCCCCTCATTTTGGATTCAACACCCCTTAAGGATCTAATCTAGAGGTGTATTGTGCATTTTGGCCGCACAGGTGTTCCATAGTTTTTTTTAGCATTGGACCATGAAAATGGGGGTAAAAAAAACAGTTCTGTTATTGTTTTTTGGGTTTCACTTTTACAGCGTTCGCTGTGCAGTGTAAATGACAAGATAACTTTTATGGGGGTGGGTAAAATGAAATATTCTATAAAAAAAATTGGGGTTTTTTTGTTGTCATTTTCTGCAGCCAAAAACTTTTTTTTTTTGCTGGTGCAGACTGTAGGGGCTTGTTTTTTGCGGGGTGAACTGATGCATTATTGGTACCTTATGGGGTCATATGAGCTTTTTTATTTTCTATTAAGGTTTTTTTGTGAGGTGTTTTAAACAAAATACAGCAATCCTGGTAGTGTTTCTTATTTTTGTTTTTTTACACCCTTCCCCATGTGATAAAAATAAAAAGCTAGCTTTACTCAGCAGGCAATAGTTTAAGCAATCCCAAAATTTGAAAATTTTTTTTATGTTTTTTTTGTTTTTACAAAACAAAAACACTTTTTTCAAAAGGGAAAAACACTTTTCCCATAGTCTGAGAGCCAGAAAATTTTTTTTTTTCTGTGTACGGAGCTGTAAACAGGTTGTTTTTTGCAGGTGAGTTGACTTTTTTATTGGTATCATTTTTTGGGGGGAAGGATTTTTGATCAGTTTTAAATCCTTTTTTTGGGAAGGGGGGCCCGGGTGAAAAAAAAAATACTGCAATGTAGTGTGTTTTTTATTTTTAACAGCACCGCCAGCATTTTCCGTGTTTGTTAGCTTTACTTTGGGGGTCGATACAATTACGGCGATACCCAATTCATAGTTGGTGTTGTTTTTTTAAGCACTTTAAAAAAAAAAAGTGTTTTTAGTTAAAAATTTTAATTAGCATCGCTGTTTTGAGAGCCATAACTTTTTTTTTTTTCCGTATCGGGCGTGTGGGGATTTTTTTTTTTTTGCATGATGAACTGATGTTTTATGTGGTATGACTTTCGTGTTTATAGGAGATTTTGTTCGCTTTTGATTTCATTTTATGTCAGGGATGGCAAAAATTTTAAAATTTTGGATTTTTTATTTTTTTTTTTTTACGGCTTTTACAGTACAGGTTAATTTAAAAGACGATTTATATGGCAGGTCATTACGCCCACGGTGATGCCAAATATTGGTACTTTATTTATTTTTGATCTTTTTGGGGGCGATTGGCGTTTTTTAAAAGAGAAAAAAGGGCGGTGCTGTGTTTTTTATTTTATTTTTGGGTTTTTTTTTTTTTTGTTTTTTACTTTTTTCACTTTTTTTTTTTTTTCCTTTTTTTTTTTTACTTTTCCCAAGGAGATTTGAAGAGTGATAAAGTGTGAAATAAAAGAGTGAAAAACCAAAACATAGCTATTACTGTGTATTGGGTTTTTTGGCAATGTCATCACGATTTCCCCAACTGCCCACAGGGGCCCGGCCCATGCATAGACGTCCCCGACAGCTCGGGAAGCTTCTTTGCTTTCCAGATTGTCTTCAGGACACAGCAGCCCCCCACGGCCCGATCGTGCGGGGCACGCCGCAGGACGCAGGAGGGATCGCCCCCCTGCGTCCCCTTGTTTTTGCGACCCCGCGGGGGACGATAATTAAGGGGGAATGGCCCCCCAGAGTGTCTCCCGGGCGGGGCCAATGTGCGGGGGGTGACAGCTGTAATATACGTCTAAGTGCGTGAACCCCGAAACCACCTGGACGTATGCATACGTTCTCGGTCGTTAAGGGGTTAAAGGGAACCTGCCAACAAGAGAAATCAGTCCTACTGTATCTACTAATAAAGCAAAAGACACTGGTCAGCTTGAACTAGACTGTTTTAAAAGATTTGTGTGTCTTGCGATTGTCCCCCAACCCCCCCAATTTTAGAGACTGCAAAAGGAAACACATCGGGGACACCTCTAACCCACCCAAAAAATATGAGGTCACTTAGGATCCTCTAACCATGCCCACCTAACGAAACTACCCGACCCACCAGCAACCCCGCCCCAAAACAACAGCGTGTTACTGGGGTCTGTAAATATGTATTTTATTTAAAAATAATTAAATTTTTATATACATTAATCCCCTTTAAAAAAGCTGTAGACAATGTTTGCGGATAATTCCTCTACATAATTGCTACATGAACCCCATAATACCCCTACCCTGAAAGTAAATATCCCCCGTACTTTTATGACAAAAAAAAGACTAATATTATCAATGATACCACTATCAGATAATACCCTACTCATCACCCCAAAATCACCACCCTTGTGACTAAATAATCCACAAAAACCTAAAAACAATCCCACCACATAGTATTGAAAAATCCACCACACAGGACTGGAACCCGGAGGTTTTAGGGTCCTAAAACTCCCGGGGGACGAGCCGGTGTTTCATTTGCTGCATAAGAATAAAACACAAGAAAGGTACTAAAAAATTTAACCAAACTCCTTTAATACAGAGCTTTTTAAGGATTTTTTTTTTTGCGGGATAATGACGTTTTATTTGGGACAACGTTTGGGAATTTTTAGGAGTTTTTTTAAACGCTTTTTAAACCCTTTTAAAGTGCCGGAAAAGAACAAAAATCTTGAATCTGTGATTTTTTTTATTTACGGCCTCCCCCGTACGGGTTTTTTAAAAAAATAACAAATTTTAGGGCAGGGGCGTTAAAGGGACGCGGCGGAAAACCAAAAAATTGGGCTTTATTTTTTTTTTATCTTTTTTTGGGGCGATTTGGGTTTGTAAAGGGGGGGAAAAAGGGGGTGGCTGTGTGTTTTTTTTTTTTTTTTTTTTAAGGGTTTTTGTTTTACATGTTTTTTCCCCAAAATTTTTTTTTTTTACTTTTCCCCTTTGGGGGTTTGAATGAGAGATCTTTTAGTTTCCCCCATAACAATAAAATCGGTACCACAGCTTGTTGCTGGGGTAAATTTGGGTTTCCCATGGAAAATGTCCCTTTTTCCGGGTGCCGGGGGCCCTGCCCCCCAGGGGGACGGCCCGGCGTAGTGCCCTCACGACCCCCCCGGGGGCATTCATGCCTTCCGTCTGTCTGTCCGCACAAAAGCAGCCGCACAGGTTTTTAGCTCAAAAAGGGGCAAATATTTCAAAGCTGACCCATAGAGCTTAAACAATTTTAACGTACCCCGATTTTCACCTATTTGGGGCCCCCTGAAACCCCCAAGCTTACAGCCAAAGCTAATTTAAAACAGCTCAAAGGGTCAGCATTTATATTTTTGGGCCCAAAAACTCATCAATAAAAGCTTAACTGCAGCTAGTGGGTCAGGGTGACCCATAGACTGACAGTTATTTTCAGGTAAATTATATTTACCCCCCCCAAAAATTTCCCTTTGGGTTTTTCTTCAGTTGGGGGACCCCCCCCCTCAGTTTCCCCCCCAAGTCCCAAATCCGTTCCCCCTCCAAAAAGCCCGCCCAAGGGCCCGTTTCCCGCACCAGCCCCCGCCCCCAGCCCAAGGGCTCAGGGCTTTAGTCCCCACCCCGTCCCCCGCCCCATTCCAGGCCCCGCACCAAACCTCAGTCCCCGTCCCCGCAACCCATTTTCCCCGCCCCTCCCCAGTCCCAAACACCCGCCCAGTCCAGTCCCCCGCCCAAACCTAAGCCCAGCACCAGCCCCCAGTCCCGTCTCAGTTCCCAAACACCAGCCCCCGTACCCGGGCCCAGCACCAGCCCCCGTCCAATCCCAAACCCCCAGCCCCCCTCCCTCCCAATCCCAGCACAAGCCCCCGTCCCAGTCCAGCTATCAGCCCCCGCAAAAAGCCCATTCCCCAGCACCCCGCCCCAGTCCCAGGGAACCACCCCCTCCCCGCCCCAGTCCCCGTCCCAGCACCAGCCCCAGTTTCCCTCCCAGCACCCGCCCCCCCGTCCCGTCCCAGCCCAGTCTTTAGTCCCAGCCCCAGTCCCAATTTCCCGAACTAGCCCCAAACCCCCAAAAAAACCTAAAAAGGCCGGGCCGGGTCTCTTTTATGCTCTGCACGGGGAGGACAAGGAGGGGGGAGGGGCCCTGCAGGGACCCCGGGGCCCCGGGGTTCGCTAAAGCTGCTCTTTCCCCCCTCCCTGCGTTTGTGCAAAAAGTGAAAGCTGGCGGAGCCACAGCAAGCACGTTACTGACGCTGCCGGCTGCCCCAACAAAAGCCCCATTGAGTAGGGCGTGGCGCCCATCTAATCAAAGTGGCGCCCGCTTCACTGCTCACCCGGTGAGTATCAAGTCCGCACTGAAGCCCCCGCAGCTGGGAAGAACCTTTGAGGGGGGCCCCCGGGCGGGATCTTTTAAAAAGTAAAACGCGGCACCGCCCTCTACTCTCTTGTTTTACAATGCGGCGCCGCGCTACAGTGTTGATTTGGTTCCCCCGCTGGGGGGCTTTTTAAAAAAATTCCCGGGGCAGCAAAGGCATTAGATTCGGGGGCCGGGGCCCGAATGAAAAATTCCTAGCGGGGTCCCTGAACTGAACAATACCAATCCCACCACATAAACCCCACCCCCCTACGCCCCGGAGGTTATTTTCAGCCCCCGTAGGTATTAGTTTATTTCAGCGCTCTGTAGGTTTTAAAAGTGCTCCATGTAGGGGATATAAGGCAGTTTGATTTTTGGGGGCCCAAGGCACCATTTTTTTGTTTCGCATTTTTTTTAGCACAGAAGGGGTCTGAAACTAAAGAACCCGTTCTACTGTGGGTAATAGGAATTTTAGCGCTTTCTAGCTAAATAAAGGGCAAATTTAAGCCCAGGTAAACCCCTTTTTAAAAATGCTCTACCCGGATTTGCCGTACTTAACTAAAATGTATAGCTTCGTACAGTTGTTTGTGTGCCAAGCCCCCAGTTGGCCCACCCTTTTAATTTTGGAATGGGGGCCCGGGTTTAAAAAAATTTTGCGAACATACATACTTTTCACCATAGTTGGAAAACATTTCCCCCTGGGGAGGTATATATATATAAAAAGGCCCCCCATGTTAAAGGGTTTTTACAAGCCCCCTTTTTTTTATAAAACTATATGCAGCTCCTGGCAGGAATAAACGTTTATAACCCGGGCCCCCTGTGGGGGATATTTTTTTCATGCAGGTTGCCTGTAGGAAAATACTGCATACAGCCCCCAGTTTGGGTTTAAACCTGCCCCCCTTTTAAATATATACTAGATGAGCTCCCCCGTAAGAATTTTAGTGTAAAAACAGTCCCTGAGGTTTATTTCTGGGATACAACCCCCCTGTAGTTAAAATTTTCTTTTATACAGCCCCCGTAGGTTTTTTAAATGCATACCCGTAAAAACTTTCTGCATTTCCAGAAACCCTTTTATGTTATATTAAAGCCCCCCTAGGTAACAAATTTTGTCATTTTCAGGGGCATAGGAGGGGGAAGACAAAGTTGTTTTAAAGGGGGGTTTTCCCCCACTAAAGGATTGCTTTTTTAAAAGTTTAAAGGGGTCCCTTTTAAAAAAAAAGTAAAATTGCAATATGTTTTCCCCTTAAAAAGTGGGTCCCACCCTTTCCTAGATATTCCCCCCTTTTTATGGGCTGCATCGCTCCCCAGGGCCTATAACCTGTTCACTTTTGGGCAAAATAGCCCACAGGGCCTGGTTTTCATCAGCAGCTCGTTACTGCAGGCCAGTAGTAGCCATTAAACACTGAATTCAAAATGAAACCAAGAAAACAGGATGAATCAGTGTAGTGAGACAACCTCTTTAACTACTGTGTCCCAAGTGAGGGAGTGGGGATGCAAGAAGGTCGTCAGTCTCCTGCTGCTGCAGACATAACTTCTTATGTTGTTGTACTCACACATTTTACAGGAGACAGGACTCAGGAGTGTGACAGGCAGTAGCAGCTCATATCACTCACTGATCCTCACACAGAGCAGGAGTGAGCAGCACCTTGTCTCCACAGTCTCTGCAGCTATGAGCTCAGCCTGATGAAGGGGAGGGGTCAGGAGAATTAGCTTAGTGGGGCTGAGCAGTGTGACCTTCTTATTGGACAGCCTGGAGTCTGAGGGCGTGGTCACACCACTGAGCTGTGTGACATTCGGGAATTCTCCTAAGGCCATGTTCACACGGCTTAATTGCGGGACGTAATTACGCCCCGCAATTACGCCGTGTGGACGGGGGCGGGAGCGGGGGAGTGAGCAGGGGGCCGGCACTTCGCCGGCCCATTGACTTGAATTGGCAGTGGCGCGTATACGCCGCTAGTAATTCACATGTCAATGATCTCCCCGCCGGGCGGGGAGAGGAGACGTAATCCATAGTTCTCTATGAGAACTGTGAATTACCGTAATGAATGGGCCGTTTTCGGCCCGTAATTGGTGCACTTCGGCGCGTAATTACGGACCGAAATACGGCCCATTTTAAGCAGTGTGAACATGGCCTAACCGTCCCAAGAAGGTGGGACATTGTTAGATGGTTGGGAGGTATATTGTCGTGCTCAACTGATGGACAGCCTTTGCTGTCTGATCATGCATACATTGATAGCTGTCAGTCACAGAGTAGCATCACCCTCTAAACTCCTCCGTTCACAATGAGCAGACATTAAAATGAATAAAATACAAATTTACTGAATCTTTTCCTAATACACTATATATTAATCTGCTCAGTTCCTCCTGCTCGATAATATAATGCTGGCAATCAGACTGTTTGGTAATTATGACAGGTTCCCTTTAATAGTACACCAATCCTTACAAGAAGGAAATGGATGCACACAGGAGAAAAATTGTAACTGAATATATACATGTAGGTAAATTGTGACACAGGCATTTGCAAACCACGCCTAACAATACAATAACATACTAAGCAGAATGGTGCTGGATAAATGAAAGTACTGTGTTAATGCACTTTAAAGGGGTATTCTCATCTTAAAGGGGTTTTGCCACGATGTAATGTTGATGTGGGATCCTCCAAAATTGCTATTTAATCACTTTTCTAAATATATGTGATTACAAAAAGTGAAGCCTGTGAGAGCTACAGCATTGCTCAGTCCCCCTTAGTTACCTGAAAGTTTACATTAGACAGGAGCTGATCTGGCCGCGCTTGCGTGAAACACTTCTTATCTGATGACAGGGAAAATGAATGAGCGTTCAAGGGACTGGGGAGAAAGTGCAGTGTATGAGCCTGTGTCTGCTGTATAGATAATCCACTGTTGTAATTTTATTATTTGAGTTTACTTTTGAGATGCTCCCTTATTCCTCACTCCTTGCTCACCCCCTCCCTCTCAAACTCAGCATGCTTTGTTTATATTCTCCTCTGTGCTGATAAGGAGGTAACAAACTCTTTTCCTGGCAAAGCCCCTTTAATGATTAGCTTTAAACTTGTAGGCAAAGGTAAATAAAGACTATTACCAGATACATTACTGCTCTGATTTTGCTTCCTTTAAGAGTTAAAGCAGTTCTTATCTCCTGTTTGTGTACAAAAGGTTTTCTAGGTAACCAGCCACCTCTCCTTGCTGTATCAGCCCTGGCTGTGATGGTGATGTCACTTCCTGCTAGGTCTTATAAGCAGCACAGGAGCTTGTTTATGTTTCTTACTGACAGACTTTAACCCTTTGGAGCCCTGTAAACTTGTGCGCTTCTGTTAAAACCCCTCCATCACCAATGTCTCTAACAAGCTAGAAATAGCAGAGCTGAAATATCAGTCGCTGCTGAAGAACCACTCACAGACGGACCAGTATGTGTGAGCCTGAGGCTACCCATACAGACCTGGCTCTGTGAAACAGCCTGATGAGAACACTTCCTTATGATGCATTTGACAACTGTAAGTTAGATACAAATGAACAACCCATCAGCTATACACTAGACATATAGATGGTGTTCAGCCCAATACCATAAGAGTGGTAGCAGTAGAAATTCACTACAGAACAATGAGAATTGTACTTTGTCACAATGGCACTTCCCTAATGAAGGGGCAAAAGATCGTGCACAGTGAACGGCAGTTTATTGCAAGTCTAATGTGGTAATACAAGCCAGCTGAGGAATAAAGAGAAAACATGTCTATGGGTTTAAGATGCAGCTTGTTAGTCTTCTTGAAAGATTGATTGATTTTCCTGGTATTTACTTTAGCACGACTTTCTGTCTTGTTTCCTACAGTGATGCTAATATGGTTGAAATTGAATCACATAAGAGCCAGCCGAAGGAAACATCTAAAATGCAACAAGAAAGACAAAACACTTGGCATGCAGCTCAGGTGAAAGAGAAAAACATCACTGGACAGCACTAAAGACAAATTCTATACAGAGCGCCTCAAGCCTAAAAATCCTCATTTACCTGAGTCTAGGGCTGAGAAAATAACACAGCTGAACACGTGTTAGGAGAGACCTCTATGACTAATGATGATGCCTGCATCCCGTTCAGGAAAATCACGGAAATTGTCAAACAAGTAGAGAGGCCAGGACTTTTTCTATTTCCACTATGTTGAAGAGAAACATTTGGTTCTTCTCAGAAATGAAGAGAAGGAAGTCTGTAGGGATAAGCCATGCATTTGATGCAGATCAGGTACACGTGTAATTAAAAATGTTTACCTTGTCATGGGTATTGCTGAAGCACAAGAACAACGTTCCTGGAATGGGTAACTGCTGAGGACGCGAGCGAGAAACAAATCACAGCACAGTCAGAATATGTTTTTGATTATGCTTCATATATCCCCCTTGCTGCAACACTATTATAAATTATAGAGCATAGCCAAAAGAATAATTGTAATCACACAGGACAAGTTGATACAGTTATTTCTAGAAATTGCCCATTTTTGCTATAAAGAGCTAAAACTACCCATTTGTAAAATATTTTTTCCTGGAATTCTTATCTTCATAGTCATCCTCTTGTGGTCAGGGGTGAAAAAATAAGAAAAATTATAGGGGGGCCTGAATGCCCCAAAATAAGGTACCAGTATCAGAAATGGCGCAGGTGGAAGACCTTTTAACAAATCTTGCATTGACTTCCAGGAGCTTTAAGTTTGCATTTGTTTGAGGATTGTTTTGCACCTGAAATAAATTCCTGTAGAAAGCAATGGTGACATCAATTCTATTCTCCAGAGGCAAGTTCGGATTATCCATAAATGGTCCTACGCACTCATGTTAAAAGTGAATAACTACGACAACATAAGCACTTCAAAAATATTGTTTCACATATGTGTTATGTTGCAGTTGCCAAGATATTCTTGAGACAGGTTTTACAGTAACTTTTGCAGTATGAAAATGTGATCATGTTGGATCACTTGACAGAGCCTACCTGCTGGGCCAGGTCAAGGAATTTTGGTGCCCTAGGCATTTTGGGCTATTGGCGCACCCCCCCCCCCCCCCCACACACACACACACACACACACACCGTCCTCCCACTGGTGGAATGAGAATAAAAAACACAATTCCAACACATGACAGTGGAGTATAGCCCCCCTCCTCTCACTATAGCCCCCCTCCTCTCACTATAGCTCCCTCCTCTCACTATAGCGCCCCTCCACTCACTATAGCCCCCCTCCTCTCACTATAACTCCCTCCTCTCACCATAGCCCTCCTCTCTCACTATGGCTCACTCGCTCTATGGCCCCCCTTCTCACTATGGCCCCCCCTTTCTCACTATGGCCCCCCTTCTCACTATGGCCCACCCTTTCTCACTATGGCCCCCCTTCTCACTATGGCCCCCCTTCTCACTATGGCCCCCCTTCTCACTATGCTCCCCCTTTCTCACTATGGCCCCCCTTCTCACTATGGCCCTCCCCTTTCTCACTATGGCCCTCCCCTTTCTCACTATGGCCCTCCCCTTTCTCACTATGGCCCTCCCCTTTCTCACTATGGCCCTCCCTTCTCACTATGGCCCCCCCCTTTCTCACTATGGCCCCCCCTTTCTCACTATGCCCCCCCTTTCTCACTATGGCCTCACTTTCTCACTATGCCCCCCCCCCTTCTCACTATGCCCCCCCCTTTCTCACTATGCCCCCCCTTTCTCACTATGGCCCCTCCACAAAACACATGTCCTGGAGCACTCTGTGCTGTGTAGTGAGCCAAAACTCTGCCACACTTCTCCCTGCATGCAGTATCCTGTGACAGGAAGCTGTCAGAATAAGAGAGGGTATAGAGAAGCATAGAGATGATGGGAGGGAGGTAGACTTACCTCTCCTATCATCCTCCATAACATCGTGCTGCTGCTCTGCACCCGCCCCCCACCTACCCGGCGCCGAGGGGTGGAGGTGTGTGAGGGGGAAGGGCAGAGATAATCCTCAATCCCTCCTGCTGCAGGATGTAGGTGCTGGCAGCCTGGCTGTGACTAACACAGCACCTGATATGTATGGAGCTGGCTCTATGCCCGTTCTGCGCCCCCTAGAGGCAGGCAGAGGTATGGCGCCCTAGGCTATCGCCTGCCTCTGCCTAGCCATGGTCCCGGCCCTGCCTACCTGTTTCTATATAAGTCAGAGTGCATCAAAAATGCATGTTTCCATCAGTCTTCATCTGTAACAGGAGGTCAAGGAATGATGGATTGTTTTGTTCTCAGTTGTCAAGAAGTTTCAAGGGATAAAACAAACAGGGTGAGCCTAGACTTCCAGACGTGTATTTTACTTTAGTTAAAGGGGTTGTATCATTACATTAAATGATCTTCAGAATAAGGGGACAGTGAAACAGCAACTTTGCAATTGGATGTGATTGCAAAGCTGTCTTGTTTTCACTGTCTCCCTTACTTCGTTTTAATGTAAACACTGTTCCCCAGTGCCAGTTGGATTTCACCTCCTTTCATTTCATTGGTTGACAGCTCTACTAATTTACATTCTGTCTGGCCCCCAATCGTATTCCCAGGAGTGCGCATTCCTGCCTCTCTCACTCAGAATAAGGGCATGTCCCCACAGCATGGATTTTCGGCCTGTTTTTCAGGCGGTTTGCAGTTTTTCAGACCGCCTGAAAAACCGGCCGAAAAGGAGCACAATGGTGCTCTATGGAAGGCCTCTATGGGTTTTCCGTCCGGCGGTTTTTCCGCCCGCAAAACATTCTACAAGCACAATCTTCTGTCTGGTTTTCAGACGGAATCTGTGCTTGTGAATGTGAAGGGGTAGGGCTCATCGCGGAGAAAAGCCTTCTCCACCGCGGCCGCGGGAACGCACCCTAAGGGGCTGGTAACATTTCACTCTGCACAACCAGCCGCTCCACAGTAACACTGCAGCTGCTTCTACAATCAGAAAACAGCAGAATTGTGCTCGGTGCCTAATGCTCCTGCATGTAAACATAGAAGGGAGACAGATCTTTGCTGCTCTGGATGAGTTCATAGAAGACTGGATTCATCTGTAACAAACCTCCAGCTGTGAGAGGAAAAGAGATCAGTGCTATGAGTTCATAGAAGACTGTCTAGACTGAATGCAGGTATGTAAACAGTTCTTACAAAATAAGACTGCATAGGGAGAGGAACGGCACAGTGACATGTGGACTCAGACAGAGAGGGGGGGGAAGAGCAGGGATGTCCTATCCCCTCCCACAGATCTCAAACAAACACACTGACTCGGAAGCGAGCACGAACAGTGAAGGGGGGGGTGATGTCATCCCCCTTTAGTTAAGAAACACCCAGCTGGGAGGAGAAGAAACGCTTGGATTTGAAGAGCTGAGAAACTGAAAATACAATGAAACACACGAACTGATGAAGTGATAAATTCCCTTTAAAGAAGATCTGTCATGTGTCACTTCTGATGTGCCACTAACATGTTATACAGCAGAAGATTCAGGATATCTTGTATTTTAGTCATCTAAAACTTATTATTTATTGTGGACTTAACACCACATCAAAACCACATCAAAATTTTTTTTTAGGTTTTATTGAGATCTGCAGTAATTGACTTCAAAACCACTACAGAACATACTACAACCACATGCGATTTTTATGATGTTTTTAACGCAGCTTTAAATAAGTTTTCTTGTTTCAGTGATTAGTTTTAAACATGTAGGCAAAGGTAAATAAAGACTGTCATCTGTCACAAAAAGTGTGAGTTCACTGTACCACTGCAAACGGTGGTATAAGCCACATCAGGGAGTCGAAAATCCCGAGGCATGTACGATCACGGCTCACCAAAGCGCGGCACAATGCAGCGCTCTGCAGCTCCGACAGTCAGACTTAGTTTATTTTGGTCTAAATGCTCCGGCGGCGGCGAAGTGAAGCAAGAACGGAACATGAGAGGAAACATACAGAAGATCGCAAGAGAAATCTCGGCGCTCAGCTCCGTGCAGCATGGAGTATGATTAAAAATAAAATCGCCTTTATAAAGGCGGAAAACATTCTCAGAAAAGAGCTCAAACCTCAAAAATAAAAAATAATAAACAAAAAATCACTTTCCAAAAATCTAGAACGGCGCAATATCAAGAATTAGGATGTTGGAATTTGCCAGGAAATACAGTAATTCAAATTCTGAAAGCTATTCTCATTGGTCGGCAGAAACCGGCCAATCAGAATAGGAGCGACAGTGACCTTTTAAAAACCCATGGAGAACTATTGACCAATCAGAATTAAAGGCAGACAGTTCAAAATACAGTAAAAATGCAGAAAAGCTGATTGGCTGAGCTAGCGGGGCTTGGCTATCTCGGCCAATCAGAATAGGAGCGACAGGGACCCATTATAGCCTATGGAGAATTTTGAAAACCCAAACAAAATCAAAGGCGGGACAGTTCAAAATACAGTAAAAATTGCTGAAAAGAGCTGATTGGCTGAGCAAGCGTGGGCTTGGCTATCCCAGCCAATCAGAGCGCGAGCTACTTCTCCGATTGTAGTCTATGGAGAGATGGGCTCAATGCAATCTCGGCTCTCAGCGCCGTGCGGCATGGAGTATGAATAAAAAAATCATTTTATTAGTTGAAAAATATTCTCTGAAAAAGAGCTCAAACATTCTACAAACATAAATCAATTTAATCCCGAACAACGCGTTTGTCGCTGAGACCGGCGCTACATAGGGAATTGCAAAAGAGAGAATTGCCGGGAAATACAGTAATTCAAATTCTGTAAGCTATTCTCATTGGTCGGCATAAACCGAGCCAATCAGAATAGGAGCGACAAAGACCCATTATAAAGCTATGGAGGAGAATTGACCAATCAGAATAGGAGCGACAAAGACTCATTATATCCTATGGAGAAGTTTTGACCAATCAAAATCAAAGGCGGGACAGTTCAAAAGACAGTAAAAATACAGAAAAGAGCTGATTGGCTGAGCTAGCAGGGGCTTGGCTGAGCTAGCAGGGGCTTGGCTATCCCAGCCAATCAGAGCACGAGCTACATCTCCCATTGTAGTCTATGGAGAGATCGGCGCAATGCATTCTCGGCCCCCGCTAGCTCAACCAATCAGCTCTTTTCAGCATTTTTACTGTATTTTGAACTGTCCCGCCTTTGATTTTGATTGGTTCTAACTTCTCCATAGGATATAATGGGTCCCTGTCGCTCCATATTCTGATTGGCCGAGATAGCCCAAGCCCCCGCTAGCTCAGCCAATCAGCCCTTTTCTGCATTTTTACTGTATTTTTGAACTGTCCCGCCTTTGATCTGATTTGTCAATAGTTCTCAAATAGGCTATAATGGTCTTTTGCCCGCTCCTATCCTGATTGGCCGGTTTCTTGCCGACCAATGAAAATAGCTTTCAGAATTTGAATTACTGTAATATCCCGCGCAATTTCCAATATCCTAATTCTTGATGTAGCGCCGTTCTAGATTTTTAGAAAGTGATTTTTATAATGTATTTTTTTATTTTAAGGTTTGAGCTCTTTTTCTGAGAATGTTTTCCACCTTTATAAAGGCAATTTTTTAATTCATACTCCGCACGGACATCTTTAATGATTTCTCGCTGTTCTCCAGCCTGTCACGCATCGGAATACATGTGAGGCGCAGTCCCGCACAGCGCCCATGTCCCCGCACTGAGCCCATGTCCCGCACTGAGCCCCACACACTGGCGAGGCGCAGGGAACTTTTCCCCGCATGTATGAGCGCACCTCCTCGGATGGCGAATCTTAGGCGCAGAGCCGCACTGCGCCTAAGTCCCGCACTGCGCCCCCCACACTGGCGAGGCGCGGCAGACTTTTCCCCGCATGTATGAGTGCACTACCTCGGGCGGCGAATCAGAGGCGCAGCGCCGCACTGCGCCTAAGTCCCGCACTGCGCCTCAAACACTGGCGAGGCGCGGCGGACTTTACATAGGATGTATGAGCGCGCCCCGACGTGGCGAGATTCATACATGTCGCCCATAGTTGGGGACAGGCAGGAAGGTCAGGACAGGCGGCTGGCAATGTGGTCAGGATAACAGGCAAGAAGGACTGGTACACGAGAATATGAAAAACGTAGTTAACTCTCTCTCCAAAACAATAACCAAAGAACACCAACATTTGTCAGGAAGCGAAGGAAGAGGTCACAGGATTTATGGTCAATGCCCGGCAATTATCCAATTACTGAAGCTGGCTGTGGCTCTCTGAAATAATGATGAGAATACTCTTTTAACTACACAACAATAACACTGTGAATGCACAATAAGGATGCAAACATACACATTTAGCTGCGACCACATCCCCATGTGGCCATTAGTAACTGTATGACCTCGTTTTGTACTACCTACAAACTCACAAGTTAGTGCCCATGAGGGGGCATGGTTGCATCCACATTCGGCCAAGTCCTGATGTGTTTACTCTCCAAGTGTCCAGCAGGTAACTTTATTATTCAAATTCAAGTGGGGAAGTCTATTGACCACTCAGTAGGACTACCCACTGGACTCATATGTCCGGAATAAGTAGAAATATAGATCAATAAATTCCAAGTTATGCTGAATTCTTTTTTTCGAACAAAACTACATTACTGTTCTCAGTTTCTCCTGCTCTATAACATGATGTCTGCAGATCTGACTGCATTTATAATGTGACAAGTTCCTTTTAACACTGGAAATGAATACAACAAAATGTACGTATTAAAGCTAAGCCTACTTTCACACCATAAATTTGACTACAGCAAATCTTTATGAAAGAAACTTTTTTCCAAAAGAAAAAAAAACAGAGTGATAATATGGTGAGGACTCTTGTGAATCTGAACTCATACATTTGTAAAAAAAAAAAAAAATAAATCCATATGTTATCTTGCCAATGATTTGTGTAAAGAAGATAATTTTTTGAGTATCTATACCTCTAATCATGAGTAATCATGATAATCATGAGTATCTATATCTCTTTTTATGCATCCCATGATTTGATTTGCCTTAACATCTGCAAACTTGAATTTATATATTATAAACATAGAAGTTATACAATAAAAAAAAATCCATACATTTAATGCTTGCAAATGTCTTGGTGATTGCCGCTGTTCTCAGCTTGAATATACCCACAGAGCCATAGGAGACGTCCCCGTTGGGTCCCTGAGCATGGTAGACCCCCAGTTTCTGCAAATCAGGGGTGTTGCTAGGCTATGGTGCGAATAAAATGGCCGCTCAACTAGGCTGCACTGCCATCACTCTGCCTGGGCTGTGCGGCCGAGGAGCTGCTGGAGAAGCGTCTACGCACTGGCAGCATGATGTCATAACGCCGCCAGAGCGGGGACGTTTCTCTGACCGCTTCTGGACTGCACAGTGCAGTGCAGGCAGAGTGATGGGCACAAGAGCGAGGCACTCAGCAAGAGAAAGAGAAAGGTAAGTATTATTATTATTTTTTCATTGGCAATGTAAAAACTTACCTATCTATGAAGGGGTGCCTGTCTGATTATAGAAGGGGCCTATGTGCCTGCCTTACTATGAGAGGACCTATACACCTGCCTAACTATAAGGGGACCTATATAACTGCCTAACTATAGAGGGGATCTATACATGTCTGCCTAACTATGAAGGGACTTATATACCTGCCTAACTATAAAGGGACCTATATAACTGCCTATGGAGGGGACTAGTGATGAGCGATTGTGTCAACTATCGTTATCGATTCGATAGTCGATATCGGCAATTATCAAGACAATATCCGATAGTTGATAACAGATTATCGCCGATGACCATTAAAGTCTATGGGAGAGGAACAAAACCTTCATTCTTACACCCAAACAGGGGAGGAGAAGCTGGAATAAACATCCACAACGGAAAATGGATACGTGCTACATCTTTGGCAAAAAAAATTAGGTTTTAAAATCACAGAAAAAAAGTCACAGATCATTCACTATCCTGTCTTTTACCACAGCATGACCCTTAAACCTGCATGACCCCACAAATTAAAAAGTGGCAGAAGGCAGTATTATTTGAACCATCATTTTACTTGAACTGGACATTTACTATCCCTGTCCTGGACTGCAGCATGACCCTTAAACCTGTCTGACCCACAGATTAAAAAGTGCCGGAAAAAGGAGTCTTTCAACAACCATGTTAGTTGAACTGGACATTGATCATGCCTGTCCTGGACCGCAGCCTGACCCTTAAAACTGCATGACCCACAGATTAAAAAGTACCGAAAAAGAAATCTTTGAGACTACCATTTTAGTTGAACTGGACAAGGGGAACTATACCTGTCCTGGACACAGTAGGGCCCAAATTAAACTGTCTCACTCACAGATTAAAAAGTGCCAGAAAAAGGAGTCTTTAAAACCAACATTTTAGTTGAACGGGGACATGGGCAGCTGAGGAACATTTGGTCGGGGGGAAGGAGGTGAGGAGAAACAGAGGGTGTGAGAGTGGTTGGAAGCCCCGGGATCAGTGTGGCCTTTTTTGGCCAAGTGTTCCCTCCATTTCAACTCATGCATTCGCTGCATGTAACTAGACATGTTGGTGATGGTTAAACACCTAAGATTCTTCCCTCTACTGATGCGTTTACGGCAAAGGTGGCATATGACATCATGGGTGGATCAGAGGCTTGATCGAAGAAGGCCCAGGCTTGAGAGGTTCTGGACCTTTTTTACGGCGATAAGCGAGGAGCGGTGTTTCCGCTGATCGTGGCTGGCGGAATAATCTCAGTGGACTTGTGCGACCGCCCTCTCACTTTTTTAGATGGGACCCGTCCTGACACGACCCCATCGTCTTCATCCTCGTCCAGTGATGAAGTGCTCGCAAGCAAATTCTGCTGAAAAGACCACGTTGGATCCGCAATGTCGTCATCATCATCATCATCAACACAGGTGAGTTCCTCGTCCTGACATTCTGCATCCTGGAGCTGCGGGCTACAAGCAACAGGGACTGCAAGACGTTGCCGATCATGCGGGATTTTTGCCGATTGAACGGCTTCCTTCTTTTCCTCTGGTGGCATCAGCAATTGGGCGTCAGAACAGACAAAATCATCCTCTTTGGCCTCTTGATCTTTTGAAATGCTTTCTGACCCCAACCACATTTTGTCATCAAAGAGGTCTTCAGCAAATGGATTTTCAAAATGGGGGGTCCTTTTTACATTTGGGTGTTTTTCGCTTCATGTTGGACAGATGCTGACGTGATGATGAGGACTTTTGTGGCCGGACTGGGGGACGAGGATAAAAAACTCTGGATAAAGGTTTTGTTTAACTAATTGGCCAAAGATTTAAAAGAATACGCAAAAAACCAATCCAAGTTGGATAAAATATCTCCACAAAAGAACTGAGTTTCAAAACGGGGACTTGTTTTAAAAAGGTTTGAATTATGGCCTAAAACCAAAAATTGGGATTGTTTGATTTTTATATTGTTTCTACGGGTTTTGCGTAATATTAGATGTAATGTTTTTCCAGACAGATAAAAAAAATTTGGGCTAAGTCATACGCAAAAAAATTTACCCCAAAAAATTGAGGGGAATAACCAAATTTGATCCTGTATAAAATCTCCTCCTTGGGTTTTTCGAAATTTGGGGTTTCCAGGAGGTTCGAAAAATGGAAAAAATCTATCAGGGGGGTAAAAAATTTAAAAAAGAATTTGACAAAAAAAGAAGATGGCTATTAAAGTTAAAGGAGGACCCTTTTTAAATTATTAAGAAGGCCGAAAAAGGGGGAGCGTCGGGTTAGGGATTTAAAACCCATACCTACTGGGGCCAACTCCCAGTTACAAGACACCCAAGTTATAGGGTTTGATAGAGATCCAACGAGGGCTTTTAGTAACCATAAAAAAATGTACGGAGGATTGATAAAGGCATCATCCCCCTACAGAAACAAATTTTTTAAAAAAATCCTAGGGTACCTATTTTTATATAGTGCCAAAGGCATAAATCATTGGACAGACCCCCGGGCCGTCCAATATTTTTTCGGGGATTGATTCCCTCTTGAACCACGAGCGAAAATTGTATGTTTTACAACCCCAAAAAAAGGAAACTTCTGTCTACAAAACACCCGGCCAGTTTCCTTAGGCTATCAAAGTATTGATTGCCAAAAAAGGGTGACTTGCATGTACACTTGACATAAGTCATTTTTTTACTAATATCCCTTTTTAAATGGGGTATGACCGCTGCAGGAGACACTTTGCCGGTCTAGTTTTCCCAAATGAAAAAAATTTCTTTTTTGAGCAACTTCTTGATTTAGTCCTCAAAGAATATTTTCTTTTTTGGTTTACCAACTTACCTGAGCACGGGGGTTTTTGATGGGGTCCCCTGTGGCCCCCTACTATGCAAATACCTTTATGAGTATTTTAAAAAGAAAACCCATGTTTTTCCCTTTCCCTGTATAACACTGAGGTTGTGTCCGGGTTCCGGTATGTCGACGATGTGTTCCTTATGGCCCGGTAGGGAAGCCGGGCTTGTCATTTCGTCGAAACCTCAACCAGATTCACCCTCTCTTTAAAGTTTACCCGACTAAGGATTTGACTACGTACCATATTGGATGTTTTGGTTTTAAAAAAAGAAGGGGAAGGTAGGTACTACCTTATACCAAGGGGTATAACCGTAATAATATTTTCCCCGGAGTCAACATGCCCCCCCCGGGATTCAAGGGATTTCCCCTCTCATTTGTGAGAGCGAGAAAAATCGTTCCACTGAAGCGGACTATGTGAAAAATATGGAGGCCTGATGGAATTTAGAGAACGGGTTTAAAAGAAGTTTTAACTTAGGAGATTTGGGCTGGAGGTTTTAGCTTTTCCGAGGGAACAATTACTATATTCTAAACAATCAAAAAAAAGTTTTGGGACAAATTTCACCTACATTCGTATTTGATAGACATGCGGGGTGGTTAAACAAACCATTCTTAAATATTGGAAAAAACAGAAGTGACACTAAATACGGCTATTTTTCAAGCCCCCCCCGTTTATTTATCGTAGGGGGGAAATTTGGGGGAACAAAATTTGGGCTCCCTGATATTAAGAACCCAAAATGACAAGGAAACAAAATTTTTTTCAGTAGTATAGTTTTGGGCACTTTTTTTATGTCTTAAATGCCAAAAATTTCGGGCATATTAAGGGGGGAAGTTACAGCATAGACAAGGGAATGAAAATTAAAATTCTGGGTTTTTTTACTTGCGATAGTGATCAGGGGGAAAATAAAATTAAAATTTCCCTTGGGTATGTATATGTGGACCCAAAATACGGACCGGGGAAAATCGTTAACAATTCAAAACACTATCAACTGGCAAAGAAACAAAAAAGAGGCATGTCCCCCTGAACAGGATAGAATGCTTTAAAAAAACCCCTAAAAAAACATAAGAGAATACTGTTGCAAAACACTTTGCCGGGCTCGCCACAGTGTGCGAGCTAAGTGGTGTGTTTTGGAAAAATTTGGGAAAGAGGTGAAATCGCCGCAAATAACAAAAAAACTAAAAAAGGGAAGCTTAAAAGGGTTGCAACTTTGGAAACACTTATCCAAAGGGTCTAAATGAGAATTTTAATTTGAGGATGTTTCTGTTTAAAAATCTTTCCCTTGTGTCATCATAGGGTTTTTTGTTTTTTTTGTTTTACCCATTTAAGGAGGTTTGTACTCACGACGTACTGCTTAGGAAGGGAGGGGCGTTCCCCAAACGTCGACTTCTGTGCGTTTATTCCGCTCTGGATGTCGGGTTTTGGCTCACCCTATTGGGAGCACTGCCGGATTCCGCTTGCCGTTGTTCGAAACCCCCCCGACACGCCATTTGCGGGTCACCGTTTTGGGAGCATTGTCTGGACTTCAGCTTGAACGGTGGGGATACCCCAACAAAACCTGAGTATTTACCATATTTTTTACAATATATGACATGCTAGAACGCGGCTTAATTCTATGGATCCCCGGTTTTAAGAAAAAATTTTATTAAAGTTTATATACGTTAATGGTTCTAGCTATCTTTTTGAATAGCGGAGAAAAGGTTCTTTAACCAGTGAAGAACAATTGGCGACGCGGTTTCTTACTGAGATTCCAGGGCCCGAACAGCGATACAGGCCCCGACGGAAAACCAACTGACGACCGCTGGTTTTTGCGTGTTGTCCCCACACGGAAGGAGCACCTTCACTTGTACCTCTACCTCCTACCCCCCTCTTTTTCCCCCCCCCCCCCCCGCTTCCCCACCTGCATTTCGCTTCACGTTCAAAAAGATAAAAATTTAAGAAGGATAAAAGAGTTTTTACATCTCTTTTTGAAAGACGGAAAATCACAGCTATTTTAAAAATCCCCAATTTCCAAACAGCCAACGGGGGTTAGAAACTGAATTTTTTTTCTATCGAATCCGGAAATCGGTCTGGGGAAGAACCTAAGGCCCCAAAAAATCAACATTTTCTTCCTTCAGTCCAGGGTTTACAACGCCCTAGACTAGGAATTGAAATTTTTTCAACAAACTTCAACAGTGCACAATCTGCACCAAACGAATTCACCGACCCAATAAAACTTTCAAAAGTTACAGGAATAAAAATTTGGGCGTTTTTTTGCTGCAATGACCACACGGAACATTTTCTAGAAAATTTCTGATCCAAAATTTTAAGTACAAGGGGCTCTTTGAAAAAACGGCTCCAACCAAAGTGCAAACAAGCTTTTTAAAAAATTTATAGGGATAAGAAAAGGGGGTTATTGCACCAATGAAATATATAAAAGTTACTAAACATTCGATCCAAAATTAAGTACAAGGTGGTTTTTTGAACAAAACGGGCTGCACCAAAGAGAAATACACTTTTTAAAAGTTATTTTGATAAAAAAAGGGGGGTTTTTGCACCAATAAAAACCAACAATTACAGAGAGATGCTTCTTTAAAAGTCTCTTCTAACTGAAACTGAATTTCCAAACACCAAAATTTCAATTTCCCCACTAAAAAGCATATTTGTCTGCAGAAAAAGAGAACTGTGCTCGAGCTGAGCGTTTGAAGACACAGCACACTAGCACACATCTTTGCTCTAGGATAGACCGAAACACTGAACTGAACAGGAAACGCTATTCATGAAAAACCGAGGAAGGGTTTTTTTTCCACCCAATGAAAACCCATAACCAAAAACACATCATGACGTCGACAACCACTCACCCTGCCAATGCTTTAAAGCGATTTGCTGGCCCCCAAAAATGAGGGGAAAGGGCCAAAAAGGGCGCATAAACAATTTATCTGAAAATTTTCCCCCTAAACGTTCGTATCGAAAATTTCCGATCACCAAAAAAACGGCCTTTTTTCAACTTTGTCGATTTAAACGCTCATTTTTCCACCTAACTGTATACCTGCCTAACAAAGGGCACTTAATACCTGTCAAAACTATTAGGAAACTTATATACCAAAACCCAACATGGGGGGGAATTATATATTTCCTAAAAAGGGGGGACTAATATACCGCCAAATATAGAAGACTTGTACCTGCCTACCCCATAGAGGGGACCTTTTTAATTCCTAAAAATAGAGGGGACCTAAGTAACTCCTAACTAGAAGGGACCTATTAGCTGCCTAACTAGGGGGGGACCCTATAATCTCCCCAAACTAGAGGGGACCTATTTAATTGCCTAGCATAAAGGGGCCAAATTATGTATGGAAAACCGCCTAACTAGGAGGGACCTATTACCAACTTAACTATGTGGGGGACTGAACTTCAAAACTATGGAGAGGACCTTTTTACCAACCAATTTGGAGGTGACCTATATACCTACCTAACTAAGGAGGGAACTTATTTACCTACCTATCTAAGAGGGGGACCTATTTATCTGGATGCCTACCGAGGGGACCCATAACCTACAAATTTAAGGGGGCCCATATATTTTACCTATTTTTAAAAAAACACGTAACAATGGTGACATTTCTAAACCCTGTTTCCTGCCCCCCTACACGAGGGGCCCGGGGCCCTGGATGTTTTAAGGACCCTAGCAACCTCCTGCGCAATACATCCCAAGAGAGGCAAGAGGCAAAGAGAAAGAAAAAAGCAAAAAAAAGGATTAAGCTGTAGGGGGGCCCCCAATAACTCCCCGTGGTGGATCTCCCGAAAAATTCCTTGGTGACCATAGCACCAAGTCTGACCTTTTGACCCTTTTTTTTTTTTGCTTTTGTACCGTTTTTTCATCCACTGCATCAACACCTTTTTTACTTTGGTATTCACTTTACTTTTGCTTGGAAATCCTGACTAACTTTACTAACTTTGTTTTTTATATTGTCCATTTGGTTTCTGACTGCTGAGGTCACTAAATGGCTGCAGCGGTCAAATGCTGGCCACTAGCAAGCAAAAATCGGGGTAGATCACCAGGGGATTATTTTCTTTCTTATATTATGACATTGGCTTCTCTTTTTATATTTTTTTCATGTTTAAGATAACCCTTTTAAGGCCAATAGACTAAAGGGTTATGTACTCAACAGTAATTTCCAATTATGTACTCACAGCAATTTTAAAGTTATACAACCCCTGACTAAATTATGGAATCACAAGATTTCTTATTTCACAGGAAATATACACATCACTAATGTGGCAAATGTTTCTTAATTCAGCTAAACATTCTGGCTTTTTTTAACATACCTCAGGCAAACAAAATTATATAATCTTAATTATTGACAATTGTTCAAGTAAAGGAAAAAAAATATGCACAAAAAAAAACCCCGGTAGACTTGATGCCCTCAGTTTTTATACGGCTGAATTCTCGAGAAATGAAACGATAAACAAATTCTACACACGCTTACCAAAAGAGAAAAGCAGTTGACAGATCAGATTTTTCAAAAGAAGCCTGTCTACCAAGATTTTAATTTCTACCATAAATTTGTAATCGGATTGAGATCCAAGTTGTTTGTAATGTCATTAAGTTATTAAATTGCTTTGTCTTATCTGAAGGAAATGTTTTTTTCTTAACTTTTTTTCTTTCTTATTTTATAAATTACTGTATGTACAACATTAAAACATCTTTGTCATTTATTTTCCTCACAATTTCCTCATAGACATGCTGATCCCAAAAGCAGTCCCCATGATCATGGTTAATCCATCATGTAATCTTAGGGCCCGTCCCCCCGCAATGGGGCAAACTCGGTCGGTCTATCCGCGAGAGGGAGAAAACCCTCCCCCTTTCCAATTTTTCATGCACAATTCCGCCGAAAACTGGGCGGGAAAAAAGTCCGCACAAAGTTTTTAGGGCAAAAACCTTGCAGTGGTGATGCTGCCAGGATTTCCATAGAAGCCCCTTGTGCCTTTTACGGGTGTTTTTTCAGAGGTTGCAAACCGCAAACCCTCAAAAAATCGGGCGCAAACTCGTGCCGTGGGGACATGCCCTTACACTGTTGGATCCCTCCCCAAGTTATATGCTGTCAGGACATTTCAATTGCTGTTTCTCACAACACATATTTATGAATGTACCAAACATGTAGGTAGTATCAGTTAAGGTTATTGGTTAAAAAATGGAGCGCAAAAGGGTGGCAATATTGGAGCTATAGTCTAGAGAATTTTCAACTCCTGAAAAACCCATTTAAAGGGTTTCTCACAAAAAAAGATTTACTTTTTAAGTGTAGGGGAAAAAATTAAATAAGACTTTTTCCAAAACAAAATTGGCTTTTTATATTACCTTATCAGGGAGATAAGAAGATTTTATCTGCTTTTTTGGCCACAATTTCATGGTTTTCTGCCTCCTCCCTCCTGATTGGAGAAAAGCAAAAGTGAAAATTACCCGGACAGGCGGGGAACTTCAAAAAGTGTGTTACCCAAAAAAAAAATGCCAGAAATTTTCTGGGTTTCACTTTGAGCTCTGTAGCTCTTTGCACTATAGATTATATCTTTGCAGTCATGTCAAAGCAATAAGAAGCAAGAGTGAAGAAGTGTGAGTCTGAAGCTGCTTGTGGCTCTGTGAAACAGTATGATAAGACAACTCCTTTAAAAATTTTCTTGTTGTAGTAAGATGTATTATCATTGTTAAAAATAAATTATTTTATCTTTGGAAGAGAAAAGTATCAAAAATTCTATAAATTAACTGTTGAGGTAATGTAATGATCACCATCTTCTTTGGTTCCTTACCTGATATGCAACCTCATGTCATAAATGAGTAGGAAAAAAGTAATCTCCACAACTAATGCACAGCTTAGTGATTCATCGCTGAATATCACTTTCATCTAACTTCATGATTTAAGTATTTCTTCTCTGTAGCGCATTGTAACCGTGGGATACCTCTGTCACGGTGTCAGGGCTGTTTTTTTTGTGGGCTTTATATATGTATATTAGGGCTTGTCCCACGGCCAGTTTTTCAGCTGGTTTTGCAGATGGTTTTCAGTTGTGAAAGCCGTCTGCAAACCAACTGACAAACTTATACATGGACCTATATGGAAAATCAGTGCAGCGTTCCCCACTGCACGGATTTACCGCCGGACGTTTTGTTTTGACCGCCGACTGTCCAAAAAAAGCTTGAACATGTTCATTCTTCCGCCCAGTTTTCAGGCGGACAATGAACATGTCAATACGAGGGGGAAGGGCTTTTCTCCCCCTCCCTACGGCCGTGTGTTTGCTCTGTGATGTGGGGACATGCCCTTAGTTTTAATTCAGCTGCTTTCCTACAGATCTGGCACAATTGTTGACTTCTGCTTCTTCCCATTTGCTGATTAGTTTAGTTGTGTGTTTACTATCCTAACACTTCAATGTTTTTCCATCTGTTTTCCTTTTGTAACCTTTCCATTTTGATTATTTGCTTTAAGTTTTACAAATTGCTGACTGGGATCAACCAGCATCTTTTGCCTCACTGTGTTGCCGCACTGTGTACTGTATTTTTCAGACCATAAGACGCACTGGACCATAAGACGCTCCTAGGTTTTAGAGGAGGAAAATAGGAAAACAAAATTTTAAGCAACAATTCTGAGCCTAAATGTAGTTTTTATTGCTACCATTTTGGGATAGATTCAACTTTCTGATCACTCTTTATTCCAATTTTTTGGGCATATGAAATAACCAAAAAAACACAATTAGAATTAAATTACTCAGTTTTTCCTGCTCCATATAGGGGGAATGACCAGGCAGGGTCATACAACTAACATGTCCCTGCAGTGGCTTTGATCGAAAATAATGTTGATAACAACTGTTCAGTCTTTCAGATGCTACCATAATAGAATATCTGGAGGGTTACACAGAGGTAGTTTCAATCGGCAGAAGCAGGGTATAATAGGATTACAGTAAAAACACAATATACTGCATTATAGAAGTATTACTGTATGTCATATAAATTGACATTCAAGTCCCTGTAGGGGCTAAAAAAAAGTTGAGGAAAGTGTTTAAAAAAAGGTTTAAAAGTAAAAAACAGTACACTTCACATTTATTTTGTGCAAAAGATATAGACAATAGAAAAAACAACTCGAATTGGTATCACAATATGCAGAAATGTCTAAACTGTTAAAATATAAGATAATTTATTCCATTGTTCTGCAGTTCGTCAGCACCTGGTGGGCAGGAGTGCCTCAGCACAGGAAATGACTGGGATAGTTCTACAGCACTGTGGCTCCTTTATTCTCAGGATTGGTGGGTCTTCCAGAGATGATGATGATTATTATTATTATTCATTTTAAAGCACTATGAATTCTAGAGCTGATGACAGGGTTAACATATAAAAATATATGTCAAAATGCATAACATAGACAAATAAATATATATATATATATATATATATATATATATATAACAAAAAAGGAAGGAAATTTACAACAGCTGTTGAATGTATGATGCAACGACAAAGTATTGTAGCAAACAACAGACTTTTAGACATGCACTAAGCAATCTCCATAGTTACAGAGAATAAGTTGTGTGAGGGAGGTTATCAGCCAATTGCAAAGTACCAATTCTAATATTAGACATGTATTATAACTAATAGGAAAGTCTGTGTAAGAAAGGTCCATAAATCATTCATTGCTCAGAAATGCAAATACACAAGTCAAGTTTCATTTTTAGAGAAATCACCAGCTTGTCTACCTTTCTTTCAATAGTCAATGCTGCATAATTTGTTGGTGTTCCTTACTTAAATAATACCAGTAGGTTACACAGAAATTTTGGAATAGATGATGGATATCCGATAAATGATGTGCTGCCAACAAATGTAACATTGTGTTTTATTATTTTTTAAGTTGTTTTTTGTTCATTTTAACTTGGTAAACAAAATCTGTTCTATGGAAACAATCAAGAAGCAGGTTATGTGGCATTATTTTTATGTAAAGTATGGATTGTACAAATACGTGAGATAATGTGCCTCAATAATTAATGTCTTTTTAACATCAATCAGTTGTGTTTGTCAAATATTAGAAAAAATCTTCTATGTCATATCCATCCACGGTGAGTCTGGTGTTATAGCCCCATTGAAAAGAATAGTAGATTCTGATAACAAACGGATAGAAAGAAATATCTCTTGTATATTACAGCATAGCATACCTATGTCCTAGGTCCTTTAAAGGACAGCCCTGGTGTTCTAATTATGATGTTCCTTCTATTTACATAGTAATGCAATCAATACTAAGTAGCAGAGATCAGAGCTATTTCTATACAACAATATCAAATGTATGTAACATCTGATGTGACTTATCAGTTATGCAGACATGAGCAACATTGGATGCAGCGTGAACCACTTGAGCATTCTCACATCTATGTATGATCATATAAGACATAAAATACATATCATACATGTATATGCTTTTAGGCTATATGCCACATATTACTCTATAAAGTTTGTGTCATGATTCTTCTTGACATATCTGATTTCACAAGTACAAATCCGGCTATGTCAGTCTAACACATAATCTTATAAATTGGAAAACATGCTGGGGAAAAGTTTTGGACTGCACTAACTGGAAACCGGATGAGTTTATGAAATGTAAATACACTATTCAAATTACTGTTATGGTTTTGCTTATTATGTCTATTATTACGCATGCATGATCTCTTACTATGCTATGCTGCCCAGGGCTAGTGCACAAAAAATATTGTACTCTGGCTAATTGCAGCAGTCAAAGAATACAGCAGCCTCAAAGTTATGAGTCCACTGTGTTCATCAGTAGCACTCCTCCTGCTTCTTTCCGCCTCCTACTGCCTCTGTCAGCCGTGATTGATGCCCGCTATGTATAAGTGTAGTCACAATGCAACCCATCAATCACTGCTGACAGGAGAGGGCGGAGGCAGCAAAAGGCGGAAGGATCGCTTTCCTCGTAAATACAGTGGCCTCGTGACTAAGATTTCGTTGTTCTCCATGTTAGCTTTTCTTAGCCAAATGGTGAAATGTTTATGTCATTTGGGCAAATGATGTATCAAGCTTTTTTTCTATATTGGGGGCCCTTTTTAAAAGGTGATCTAGGTTTTCCCAAATAATATTTTACAAGTAGTGTTGACAAATTTTTTTTTCTCCCAAAGTTGAAATGGGAAAGGTTTTTTTTTGGTAACCGGATTTTTTCAAACACGGCGATAATTTATTTAAAAAAATCTGCGAAAAAATCTTTTAATTTCCCCGCCATTTTGGGGCCCCCTGACTTTTTGGGCGGCCAGCCAATCAGTTTACAGAAAAAAAAAGCGGGGTGAGATGTGTGGCAAAGGAGGGACTTTGTGTGTAGGGTTGCGTTTTGGCTGGAAAAATAAAAATGACCTCGTTTTAACAAAAGAACACCCTTCCCTTTTCCCGGGCCTCAAGTCTTTTCTAAAGGTTTCATACTTTTTGGACGTGCGCTCCATTCTCCAAACTACTCACGAAATAATACTTTTTTTTAAAATGAAAACCCTTTTAAAAAATTAGCTTTTTATTTAAAGGTTAAAACTTTGGGAAAGTTTTTAAAGGTATTTTGTTTATTTTAAAGCAGCATCTACGCTATAAAGCCCCCGGGGGGGGAGGGGGGGGGGGAGGGGGGGGGGGGGGCCCCGGGGGCGAACAAAAGGAAAAGGGCATATAGGGGAAAACTGGATAAATTTTCACCAAGAAAAGTGTAGACTTTTGCACTGAATATCTTAAAAATATTAACAGCTTGCTTTAAAGATTTCCGGGATTTTTGGCGTGTAAAATTTTATATTAGGATACAAAATTTTTCTGTAAACTGCATTTTCCCCTTGTTAGGGCAAAACTCCACTTTTTTATCGGGAAAGCATTTCAAAGGGTTTGTTCTTTTTCAATTTTACCCTTTCCACCCCTTTTTTTGGGATATATCCCCCTTTGCACTTAAATTAGAACCGCAACTTTTTATCGGCACCGGTTGGGGTTTGCCAAAAATCCCTTGTATCATCAAAATCTATAACAATACGTGTTTTTTGGGCCCCTTTTGGGCCCAGCCCAAAAATTTTGTTCATTCAATAGCATGCCCTTATATTTTATACAGAAATTTTATAGTAAAAACCCCCAGGTGAATTAAAAAGGTGCCAAAAAACCTTGTATCATCCGCATCTATAACAATATTTTTTTTTTTTGGCTTTGGCGAAATTGCACTTTTTTCTTTTCAGATAGCTGCCATTATACTTATAAGCAATTTTATAGTCACCACGGGATGAAGGGGAAAGGGGCCAAAAAATTCCTTGTAAAACCGTTTTTTAAACAGTTACGTTTTTTTTACTTTGGCGCCTGCAGTTTTTGTTCTTTCAGATAGCGTCCCTTTAAATTTTAAAATAAAAGCAATTTTATATCCCCAAGGTAAATTCAAAAGGGTTTCCAAAAAATTCCTTTTTATCATCCAATCTATAACAATACGTGTTTTTGACTTTGCGCCTCCCGCCTTTTCATTCAGAAAGCGTGCACTTATATTTTTACAGCAATTTTATGTCACCACGGGGGAAAATTAAAGGGGGGTTCAAAAATCCCTTTTTTAAATAAACCGAATCTATAACAGAAACTTTAGACCTAGATTTTTTTCATAAAAGTCCCCCTTAGGTTTGTTTTAAATTTGTGATGTTTAAAACCCTTCTTAATCCAAAACATTAGCCAAAAATTAAATTTTTCCCTTTTCCCTTCTTTCCCCCCCTTTGTTAGAGAAGACACGTCCTTTAGTGTTTTTTTCTCCCCCCATCAGTTTCCAGGGGGGCCTGTGGTTTAAAGTTGAAAAGGAGGCAGAACCCAACAAAGAACAAAAAACAAAAAATTTTTAAATAAAAAAGATCCATTTTTTACCCAAATGGAAAGTTCTCTAAAAAAACTTGGAGATATTTGGTTTGGGCTCCAGTTGGGAAATTTTCCCCAAAAAGATTAAGGGGGGCCCCTTTTTGTTGGGCTCCAAACCCGCCCAATTTTTCCCTTTCCCCCAAAAATTTCTTAAGACCCCATTTTTCCGCCTGGACGCCCAAATTGGTGCCCAGGACTAGGGGGTTTATGTGACCCTGTTTGAAATTTTATGATCTTTTTTTTAAAACCTCTTGCGAATTGTTGCCATTTTAAAAGGTGAAAGGACAAAACGACGGGTTAAGGCGGTTTGATGGGACCCAAATATTGAAGGGGATGTATTCTTGGAAAACAGCAGATTTTGAATCCTTTTTAAACGACATTCACCAGGGATGAGGGGTTTAAAATTGGGGTTGCGTTTTTTTTAAGGGCGAGCGGAAATGGCCCCGGTTTTGGGTTGATTTGTTTTTTGAACTCCTGAGATTCATTTTAACACCAATGATTTGTTTTTTAAAGTTTTAAATTTAACCCAGTGCCATTAACGGTTAAAGGGGGGCGCGGCTTGCGCCCCCCCTTTGAAATTTTTTTCCCTTTATTTTTAAGGGGAAAAGACAAATCTCTTCAGGAAAGGGGTTCTGTAAAGTGGGCTTGCAAGGGGCTTGCGGTGGGGTACATCGATAAAGTGCTTTTTCAAGGGCACGGATCGAGGGCCCCGCTGGCCCCTTTCAAAAACCCACCTTAAAAATTTAAATTGGGTTTAAATATTAACTTCCCTTTTAAAAAGCGATGAGAAAAAATTAAATTTTCGGGGACAAACTCATCAAAAATTGATGAAGGAAAGTGATTAAAAAGGGTTGAATTCCGAAAGACCACATTTTGAAAATTGCACTACTAAAAGGCCCTTCTTTCCAAAAACCCCTCAAAAATTAGAGCCAAAACCTACCGGGCAGTTCCTGCCATCAGCCCCAAATTTTCGCTAATAAAAATTTGAAAATCAGGCAATAGACCTTAAGGACAGTTTTTCCCACGGGAACAGGGGGAGAATGATGAAAAAAGCATATCAAAAAGCCAAAAAACCCCAAAAAACCCTTTTTAAACTAAAATTTTAAATAGGAAAAAAAAATTTGAGGGGAGTTCGTTTTTTTTAAACCACATAAAAACCCAAAAAGGGCCCCCAAAAAAAAACTACGGAACATCCTTAATAAGCTTTGGGGAAATACGGGGAAAACTGACCCCTTTTGGGGGCAAGAAAAAAACCCTGATCCCCTCCCTATTAACTGCAAGGGGGCCCCCAAATTTTGCGTGATCATTTATTTAGGAGCCCTAGGGGTTCAAAAATGAAACCGTTTATACAAAGGGGCCCTAAAAAAGGTTTTTTCCCTTTGGCAAGTGTGTCGCATGTTTTAATTTTCTAAAAGCAGTTTTTTTTTTTAACATCGAGGGGCACTCGGGGAGTTTAAAATCGGGACACTACTTCACATGCCATACAAAAAATTTTAGTTTATAGGGCTAGTTCCCCTATGTTCAAAATGGTTATAGGCTTAATTTAAACCGATTAAAAATTCGATACGGGGCTGTAGTAAACAAAAAAGCAGCCGGGGGGTTGTAGAAAAAATAGCACCCAACTTAAAACCCAAACTAAGCCCACTTTTTAAAAATATCAAAAATTTGTAATGCGCACTTTTTAAAGGTGGGGGGTATTGATCAGTCCATTTGGGGAAAAGAGGGGTGACTTTATAAGATTTTAGAAAAAAAAGGGAGACCAGAGGGAAATTGAAAAATTTAAATACTATGGCTTCCCAAGGGACTAAATGAAAATAAATTTTCCCACCATTTTTTTAAAGGGAGACAAAACTGGGCCCTTTAAAAATTCATTTTGTATGGAACCAAAAATGGGGCCCCCTTTTATTCTCTCCACCCCTTTCCTTTTTTTTCTTTTTTTTTTTTAAACTGTTTTCATTTCCCCCCAAAATTTAGTTTTGAATTTTCCTTTTTGAAACCGTACGAAAACTTATAAAAGCTGCAGTATGTATGGGATAAAATTTGGAAAAAACATAGGGGACTTTTGGGGTCTAGTTGCACTGATTACCAGCAGAAAATTAAGGGAAAAAATACAAAAAATTTACTAAACTATTTTATATATGGGGGAAATTTGAATCAAAACAACTGAAATATGGCTTTTTTGTTGCTAATTGTAATGTAATGCATCTATATCTTTGCTTTGTCATTTCAATGTATAAATAATAAATTTTTTTATGAATTGTGCTGTTCGGAAATGCCCTTAGATTTTTGTACTTTTTTTTTTGTTTTTTTTTTTTGTGTTTGGCCACCCAAATGCTTATCATAAAAATATTTTTCCCAAATTCTGATTTCAGTTTGGGAAGGTAGGTGTACCTTTAAGAACCGTCCCTTGATCAGGGCCCATTTTTTTTTGTTTTTGTTTTTTGTTTTCCCCCAACCAAATTTCATACATGTTAGCTGGTCAGCCAATTTACATCATGAAAAAATTTTTTTAAATTTGAGTAATATTTGGTGAGCGCAGGTGTACCTTTAAGAACGTCCTGGAGTAGTGCGCATGTCTCATGCGGGGGGAAAGGGACGGCCGCCAGCTCCGGGTCTAATTGGGGCAGGGCGCTGTTTCCCGGGTATTTTTTTTTTCGGGGATGCGCGGGTTTGCGTTTAAAATTGCCCGGGAAATGGGGGGGCAAAACGTCTTCCCCTCGAGCATGATGTCTGCGCCGTGTTACCCAGGTGAATTTTGGGTTAAAGCCCTTTTTTAAAAAGTTGAAGGGATAGGGAAAATGGTTATCACCCCCAAAGGAAGCAAGGATAACAAGCGAAACGCGCGTTGGGGGGCCTGGGGACACCAAAAAACCGCCTCTCTGATCGGGTTTAAAAAACTGGATTAACCTAATTGGGTTTTTAAAATTCCCGGTTTTTTTATTTTGCCTATTGCTGGACATATCCTTTTTTCTTTAAATTTGATTTACATTCATATTTACGTAGAGGGGATTATGGAACCCAGACAATTAAAAGGGTTTGGGGTATGGTTTTTTCTATTTCATTTTTACTTATAGCATTATATTTAATTTTAGACTTTGCAAATTTATTAAAGGGTTTTTGTTTTGGATATGTTTCACCGGGTGTTAATTTTGGTTTATTTTTTAGTACTTAGTCTTTTGTCCTTTTTAAAAATTTTTTAACGCCCTTAAAAAAAAAATCAAATTTTTTAACTATGATCGGGATCTCCCAATTTTTTGGGCGTTTGGGTTTTTAGTATCTTTGGAGAGAGGGGTTTTAAATCATGAGAGGGCCAAAAAAAAAATAGGCCCCCAGCCCCCCCCAAGGTTTTTAAAATTTTGGGGGGGTTTTTAATATGTGCTTACATTTTTACAGAGGGCATAGGGCGTTTTTAGACTCACCTTACCTGGTTTAAACAGTGGGGTGTTCTAAAGCAGTGATTAAAATAAATTTTGCCTCCCCTTTTAAAAGGGTTTTGGGGTTACAGTGACATAAAAACAGGAAATTTAATTTTAATTAAAAAACTACAGACCTCTAAAAGGAAAAAAAATGGCTTTATCAAAAGCAAACCAAACTAATCTTTTTTAGAGAAAACGACTCCCCCCCCAACCCTGATGACAAACCCCTTCCCTGTTCTCTGTCCCAATCGGAAGGGGAAAAGGATGGTAACCTAAAAAGACACTTGGGGTTTTAAAATCAGAGCAGAAACAATCCCCTCTTAACTACTGACCCAAAACAAAAACAAAAGGGGCAATGTATTTAGAAAAAGTCTTCATTTACTTTTCCCAACATGTTGAAACCTAATCATTGTAGTGAGAAAACCCCTTTAAGCTACAAGAGTATTAGCATCATCAAGCACTGATATTATGTGAGAAGATCTGGCTTCCTATTGGCATTCAGAGAAGACTGCATCTTTCAGCTACACTAGTGTTTAAAATATAGGGCTCTAATGTTGGGCTCATTACTGGTATTCTAAGAAGGCAGCATCTCTTCAGCTACAAGAGTGTTAGCAATAGTGAGATCAGACACTGATGTTGGGCAAGAAGGTCTGGCTTACCACTGGTATTCAGAAAAGACTGCATTCTTTCAGCTACAAGATTGTTAACAATTGTTAAATAAGGCACTGTTGTTGGTTAAAAAGGTCTGGCTCACCACTAGTATTTAGAAACGACAGTGTTAGCAATAGTAATAAAAAAGTTTAAAAAAAAAAAAAAACCTCTGTTAATTTTTGCAAATATTTTTGCTGATAAGCAATAGTTAAACATATGTGGATGTGCGGTTCATATCTTTTTTTTTCCTGGAATGAATTATAATAGTCTATTCCCTCATTTTATTGTTTTGCCTTGGACCAGCACTCCTTCTCCTAGGTATTTTTAATTAGGAGTAGTCTGAATAAAGGTCAATACCCCCTTTTTTCCGTTGCGTGTTGGGAGCCCTTTGGAGGGTGAGCGCTTGTGAATCTTTCTTTTTGTTGTGATGCTGTGGGGTGGCCACTGTTGCTGTGGGGTGGCCACTGTTGCTGTGTTGTCAAGCCTGTGCGGTGGTGTTACCCAGAACGGGGGTGCTAGGTTTGGCAGAAGTGGTGTTGTTAGGACACTGGATTGTCCCCTTTGCTGGTGCTGCTGTCGTTTTAGTGGTACCAACATATATGATGAAAATGAGGGAATATCAACCAATATATCACTGCAAAAAATATTTACCCTGTTAAAATGTAACTTTTAATAGATAAATATATATATATATATATATATACATATATTATATACTATTACACTATGTATATATATATACATATACATATGTATATATATACATATGTATATATATACATATATATATATATATACATATATATATATATATATATATAATATATATATATATATATATATATATATATATATATATATGCAAAGTAGAAAAATCCACAGCACTCCAGTTTAGGTAAAAAAGTGAAAAAACTGTGATTTATTCACCCATGCAAGGCAACGTTTCAGCTCTACAATAGAGCCTTTCTGAAGCAATGTGGTACATACATAGAAGGTAATTTATACCAAAATACAAAATTAACATGTTCAGTTGATCATTAGTGAAAAACATATATAATGCATATTACATAAATATCAAAATTTATAGTGTCAAACAGCAATATTCAAATACGTGACAAAAATAGCAAACAAGTGTAAAAAAGTGAACCAATCTATTATAAATACATATAATCTACAATATAATATAATTAAACAATTAATCTCACATGTGCAAATAGTGATTAAAAGTAATCAAAAATAACGTGAACAAACACTCACCATGGATACAACCCAATACAGCATGTTTACGGCGTCTATGCCGTTAAAGTGCGCATGTCTGTGATATAAAAGGACATGACATCATGCCCATACCAGCAAAAGACAGAAAAATTACCGTGCGCGTGCGCGACTAAGCGCGCAAGCGCATAAAAGGCCAGTACCCTTACTAAGCCCTAGAGCTTAATACACATGCACAAACTCGCGCAATAGCTACAGCATTAACCGGAAACCATCCGGATCAAAAATAAAATATAAAATAAAATAGAGGCTGGGATTAATCACAGGTAAGTATAGTAGGTATACCCCACATAATTATGTTAAAAGAGGCTTGACAGGGACAAAATAAATACTACGTCCTATGCAGGGGCTAAAGATACCAGGGAATATGACCCAACCAGAGACACATAACCTTGTATATGCGGTTAAATATGAGTATACCACCATCCAAATATGGACCAGCGGATACCCACATAAACCAACCAATAGCCACCTGTGTCAGAGGGGTTGATATACCGCTATTGCAGATGGGACAAAACATAATACCTTCCAAAATAGTATATCAAGTCACAACATGAATAATGGGGGGGGGGGGGGGCACAGAGCGACAGAGCAGCACTACCAATATAACCTGTATAACACCCAACACTTATGAATATATGTATAAAAAAAGAATAAACAATAAAAATAATAATAAAGCAAAAATAACTTTATTTAAAATAATTCAAAAAAATTATATGAAGCAAATACAGAAAAAATTCAGAAAAAGACTGTATGTTTATATCCAAGGTGAGAATTCATCCATAAACAATCCATTTAATTCTCAATCCTCAAAGTCCATCTGAAAAAAATTAATAAAAAATAAATGAATATATAAATATGTAAATACCACACCTACACTGAAAAAAAGGCATGAAAACTCCCAAAATGATAAAGAATAAGCATAAATCACATGTTCGGCAATATTTTGAAATCTACATTCAAACCAAATGGTTGTAAGGTATTTATATGAAAAATCCAATATAACGCTTTCCGTTTAAGTGCAGTAACACGATCACCTCCTCTCCTATGTATTGGAATATATTCAATAAGCATGAATCTCAAATCCTTTTCACTATGTCCTGCTTCTGTAAAGTACTTAGATACAGGCAAATCCATTCTTTTCTTTTTTAATAGTATATCTATGTTGATTAATACGTGTTTTTGCAGTGCATCTAGTCTCACCAATATAGACCAGGTTAAAAGGACACCAGAGGGTGTATATAACCCAATCTGATGTACAGGTCAAGTAATACTTAATATTACACTCGAAGCCAGTCTTGGGATGGACAAATTTATCACCTTTAATCATTAAGGGACAATCAACACAAGACAAACACGGGAAAGAACCTTTTCCAGATACTCCAATATATTTCTGTCTCACTATCATCTTAGATCCAACATTTGTTTTTACTAGGCGATCTTTCAGATTAGGATTACGTCTATATGACATTAAAGGCATGTTGGCAAATATATCAATGTCGTTATATGATTTTTGGATAATAGGCCAATACTTCCGAATAATGTTAGTAATTTTTCCACTGTAATCATTATATGTAGAAATAAATGGAATCCTATTTGCCTGTTTGTGTGTTCTACTTTTAAAAGTGTCAGCGCTAGATAAATTCTTAACCTTGGTTCAATGTAACGCTAATAATTTTTTGGGATATCCACGTTGACAAAAATTATTAACCATCGTATCCAATGCTGAGTCAACATTACTCTCTTGGTCAACTATCCTTCTCACCCTAAGCATCTGGCTAAAAGGTAGAGAATTAATCATATGTCTAGGATGGCAACTATCGTACCGCAATACTGTATTACAGTCGGTACTCTTAACAAATAAATCAGTATGCAACTTATTATCAACAATTGAGACCTTAGTATCCAAAAATTGTACAAAATCCTTAGAAGATGTTAAGGTAAATTTCAGACAGGGATCAATTTGATTCAAAAATTGATGAAAGAGAATAAGCTTATTATCTGTACCTAACCAAATAAAAAAAAATGTCATCTATGTATCTCCACCACCCCAGCACATGGCTGAAGTGGTGGGAAACATAGATCTTTAAAGAGGTTTTATCAGTACAAAGATCATGTCTCAGATTATGGGGACAGTAAAAAAAACAAGCACTTTTGTAATTGGGTTGCATTACCTCAGTCACTTGGTTTAGCAGATATCAGCTTCTCTGTAAATCTGTATTCTGTTTCTGCTGTTGCTCTGTTGCTGGTCGGAACGCCCCCTGGTCGATTCCCTAGACGCGCCCCCTGCACTGTGTTTGGCTGACTGACATTTTATTCCGCTTGTTGGGATACGCCCCTAGACAGGAAACGCCCCGGCCACGGCCCCTGCACTGTGATTGGCTGCCTGCACACTCTGTGTTTACTCCCCTCTGAGCTGTTAAAATTGATAGTGAAACCAAGGTCTGCTGGCTCTATGTATATCTCCCAGCTCTGTGGTGATGATCTGGGCAATGACTGGCTGTTTAAAAGGCTTTTGCCAAGAGGTTGTTTCACCTCCTCACAGGTCTAGTCCTTAAGCTGCTACTTTGAAAAGAGGGCGTTCTGTTCCTCAGGGCTAATACAAGCCCCGCCTCCTTATTACATCATCATTTGTAGTGTATAACATAAGGATTCAACACTGTGTCTGCATAAGCTGCTTGTATAGTGCAGTGCTTAGCTGATCCACTCTGAAACAGAAAGGTTAGGAGTGCAAGTCCCATCAGTATTTTTTTTTCTTTATAAATTGTACACATGTAAAGATATGAAATTTATATGTGTAGACATCTATAATTTTATTCATATACACACACACAAAGTCCCCTATATACAGTAGTGTCCCATTGTCACAGTAGTCACACCAAGCACTTCCAACATATGTGATTACAATTGCATTTTATTCTGGGGGATGAGATATGATATAGGGGAGCTATGTATGTGTATATATATCATTATAGAGATTGACATATATATTTTAGGTCTCTCTACATATGTGTAGAATTTAGGGGGGGGGGGAATATACTCTGTGAGGGGACTAGAACTCCAAACCCCTTCGTGTAAAAGCAATACTCTATCACTGCTCACTGCTCTACCGCTGCACCAACAGCCCGAGTTAGTTACAAGCTGAGCAGGACCTTCTCTCAAAGCTGATTTGCTTCTCCCCCCATTGTTTTCACTCACATGTCACTGACAGCAAGCAAAGATCTTTACTTGAAGCTGAAATTTGTCATTGTAGTTGAGTAAAGGTCTCTGCCTGTTGTCAGTACAATTTGGGTGAACACCACTAGAAGTTAAAGCTGCTGGCTTTCAGCGTAATTTGTGTGTAAACTAAGACATATGACAGGTGCTTGCTGGTGTTTGGAGCCTCAAGGCTGCAGAAATAAGAAGCATGCAGGAGGCTACAGAGCTGTTATATCCAGACAACCTTCTGCATCCCCTGCGTCTTACAAAATGATGATGTCACAGTTATTCAGTGAGGGGAGACATGCTTCCTGGGAGGAGAGACATGCCTGCTGAGAGGAGAGACACGCCCCTAGATTTCAAACTCAATCTGAGAAAATTAGCTAAACAGCCCAAACAGCTCAAATGATAACACCCCTTTAACTCCTCTAACCAAGCCATATAAAGGTTCGCATAGGATGGAGCAACATGCGAACCCATGGAGGTTCCTTGCAACTGTAAATAAAAAGAATCCGCAAACAAAAAATAATTGCATGTCAAAATCAAATCCAAAAGAGTCATTAAATATTCACAACAAGTACCCGAAAAATCAGACTGTTGTAAAAAATAAACAATAGCTGTCTTACCCCTTTCATGGTTAATTAAAGTGTATAGTGAAACAACATCAAAAGATGCCAAAATTGCTCCATTCGGAACATAAATATCCTTAATTTTCAACAGAAAATCAGAAGTATCACGCAAATATGATTTCATAGTGTATACATACTTAGATAATACACGGTCAAGAAAAATAGATATGTTACTCATAATACTACCTTGTCCAGACACTATCGGTCGTCCAGGAGGATCTATAAGAGATTTGTGTATTTTAGGTAAGATATATAACAATGGAGTAATAGGGTTATCTACCTTCAAAAAATCAAACTATTTATTATGCAAGATTCCCTGATGTATACCATCATTTAATACACTCAAAACCTTGGTCATAAAAGTATTCTTAGGATCCTCAGATAGCTTACAGTATACACTAACATCATTCAGTTGTCTATAAACTTCTTTTAAATACATAACCGTGTCCATAATAACGACCGCTCCCCCTTTGTCTGCGGGTTTTATTGTTAAATTATGACTCTTAGTTAATTGATCCAAAGCTATCAATTCAGCATGTGTAATATTTGGATGTACAATACCCTTGTCTGACTCTCGTATAGTTGTTATATCTTTCTTAACCAACTCCATAAAAGTAGAGATAGCAGGAGACATAACATGGGGAACAAAATTACTCTTTACCTGTAGCCTATAGTCACTAAAACGTAACTCAGAAGATTGTGGTAGCCCAGTAGAAACGTTGTTCTTATCTAACTGGTGAAACCACACCTTTAGTTTCAGATTACGAAAAAACTGATTAAGATCTAACTCCAATTGAAACCAGTCCATCCTTTCAGCAGGACAAAATGATAACCCCTTAGCAAGTAATTTGTGTTGATCATCAGTAAGTACTGCTGAAGAAATATTTACCACTATTTCTTTGTTTGAGGAACTCTCTTTCTCTGAGGATCTACACTGGGTGACTGAACTATCTCCTGTTTCTTGGATCTTGTTTTTCTTGAGACGTCCGTGCTTGCGTCCCCCTCTCCTTGTGTGCTTGTGGAAGCAAAGTCCATGTTGTTCAAAGGACCTAAAAAATCTTTCTGCGCACCACCAGATTGAACAAAATCGGTTTCCTTCTTCATCCTTCTCTTATTGCCCATCCTGTCAGAACCATTGTTGCTGTACCAAGTGTAGACCCGACCATTCTTGTAATCATTCAAATCTCTGTGCCATTTTTTCTTCTTAATTTCTTCAGTGTCATTACGAAACTTTATAAGTGATATATTCAACCGATCCAAAAATTCTGTGCATTCAGTTTCAGATAAACTAGATTTAAGCATTGCAAGTGATTCATTCTTTTTAGATTTAAGCAGAGTCAATTCTTTAGTTAAAAAATCCATGTTCAACAACATCAAATCCATTGCATATTTGTTTGATATCTGTTCATATTTATTACGAAATTCCACATTATTCATAAACATATTAGGACGTAACTGAGATCTCATGCCACGTGGTATCCGCTGATTTTTATAATACTCGCCTAAGGTAATTAAATGCAATTCTAGTGTAATAAGTCTCTTAGAATCAAATTCATAGTTACGTTTCATATCTGAAGTTGCCAGAACATTGAGAAAAGATGCATCACCCTCTATGTTATTGAGAATCCTACCAGCCTTCTCTTCATTGTAGGAAAATCCATGGGTGCAAGCTGTGTCCATAGTAGCAGTAATGGAGTCCATAGAAGCAGCGGTGCCAGCATTTTGGCCCATCATGGATAATAAAAAAATGTAATGCAGCACTCAAAATGGTAGCAAGGGGTGCACGCAGAAGGGTATTAGACCAAAAACCCTAAATTAGCAAAGTAGAAAAATCCACAGCACTCCAGTTTATTTTTGATCCGGATGGTTTCCGGTTCATGCTGCAGCTATTGCGCGAGTTCGCGCATGTGTATTAAGCTCTAGGGCTTAGTAAGGGTACTGGCATTTTATGCGCTTGCGCGCTTTGTCGCGCACGCTAATTTTTCTGTCTTTTGCTGGTATGGGCATGATGTCATGTCCTTTTACATCACAGACATGCGCACTTTAATGGCATAGACGCCGTAAACATGCTGTATTGGGTTGTATCCATGGTGAGTGTTTGTTCACATTATTTTTGATTACTTTTAATCACTATTTGCACAAGTGAGATTAATTGCTTAATTATATTATATTGTAGATTATATGTATTTATATTAGATTGGTTCACATTTTTTACACTTGTTTGCTATTTTTGTCACTTATTTGAATATTGCTGTTTGACACTATAAATTTTGATATTTATGTAATATGCATTTTATATGTTTTTCACTAATGACCAATTGAACATGTTAATTATGTATTTTGGTATAAATTACCTCCTATGTACGTACCACATTGCTTGAGAAAGGCTCTATTGTAGAGCTGAAACGTTGCCTTGCATGGGTGAATAAATCACAGTTTTTTCACTTTTTTACCTAAACTGGAGTGCTGTGGATTTTTCTACTTTGCTAATTTAGGGTTTTTGGTCTAATACCCTTCTGCGTGCACCCCTTGCTACTATTTTGAGTGCTGCATTACATTTTTTCATTATATATATATATATATATATATATATATATATATATATATATATATATAAAATATATAATATATAATATATATATATATATATATATAAAATATATACGCAATCCCTATGCAAATACCTACACAGTGTTAAACAGTACAAATATCTAGACCTTATCTGTCAGCGGGGTAATTGCCCTGAGAAGAGTGGCTCCGCTGTGTTGTTGTAGCAGTGCCACATCATAGTGTAGAGGTTGCCTTGACGTGACAAGTGGACATATTTTTGCTGAGAAGCAATAGCTCAACGTATAGTAAGGGGATGTGCAGTCCATGTCTTTTTTCTTCTTCCTGGATTGCATAAATATATGGGTGCACACCTGTATAAACCTATACCAAACTGGTCTTTCACTAAATCCAAAATAGAAAAGTCTAGGCAGCACTCCCAATTCACACTGGTGAATAAATATTGCTTTATTGAAGGAACTTTCTGGACTTTTCTATTTTGGATCTAGCAATAGCAAGATTAGAAAATGGTGTTGAGAAAGAAGGTCTGGCTCATCACTGAAATTCAAAGAAGACACCTTTCAGCTACCAGACTGTTAGTAAAAAAAGGTCTGACTTGTCATTGCTATTCATAGTCACCTCAAATTTGGGACTCTGTTCAGACTACTCAAACAATGGATCCCACGTTGTGCAAGTGGACAAGGTTATTTTGAAACAGGAAGGATCCTTTCTTAATCCATTACCTCAAAGTTGGAAACACGTGATTGTGTGCTGTGAAATTATTTTTTCCTTTACATGAAATATTATTTCCAGTTATCAATTTCACATTCACCAAACCCAGATTTTGTTCATTTTACTATCAGATGGTGAATAATTATGCAGTTTCCACAGCTCCAGAATGTAATGACATTATGTTTTACTCTTCTTTTTGTCCGTTTCAGGCAGGCATAACACAGCCATATCTTAGGGTTTGTATTATATCTATAAAGCCAGACCCCAAGCAGTTGAGGGCAACTGAGCATAGATCTTCTCAGAATCTATAGTCCTTTAATATGGAACCCACAGTGGGTATGGAAAGTAGAGATGGGCGAATTGATTCTAACGAAGTGGAATTCGTTTAGAATTTCAGGAAAACTTCGGTTCGGAACGAAGTCGAACTTTGGGGTACTTCGCGGGTGAACGAAGTGTGGCTTTTGATGATAAATGGCGCACACATGGCGTTACATGGGGAAAGAACTTGGGAGAAGAAGGGCATACCCTGCATGACATGTGAAAGAGATGAAGCCAATCAGAGACCGGCGGGATTCTTTTGACGTCACCGCATATATAAGTCGGGGGCCCCGACGCTGGGAGCTCATACCGCTCTCACTGTACTGATTAGGGAAGGTGCTGCCGCGGCTGCTTATGATAGCTGATACTAAAGAACTCATTTTTACAGCGATTTTTGGGGGGTGCACAGCTTGTCTCAAAGACTGCTTTTTCTTAACGTTTCTATTTCTGATTTTTTGGGGTATTGGATCTGAAAGTCCAGTGTCGTCCAAAATGCAGCTGCATATACATTTTAATGCTATCTGCTCACAGCACATTGAATATCCAAGGGTGATCTAAGCCTGTTCCTTTTGTATTCAATTTAAAGAAACAGCGTTTTTACAATACAAATAACCCAATTCGTTTTTGGCTGCTCAATTTTTGCGCAATTTACTTTCCAGGGTTTAATTAAAGCTTTGTTCTGCTGCTGTGGTGACTAAAAGAAACCGTCTTTTTCACCGGAAAAAAAAAAATTTTCCCTTTTAGATAATTCATAACCGGGGTTAATTACAAGTTTTTCTCTTGTTGTGTAGCGTAAAAATACCGCCATTGTAAAACGCTAAAAAGCTCATAGTTTTTGTTGCTCAATTCTTTTGAGCAATTTACACCAGGGGTTAATTAAGCGTTGTTCTGCTGCTGTGGTGACTAAAGAAACCCGTTTATTCACCGCCAAAAAATAAATTTTTGCTGTAGCAAAAATCACAACGAAGGTTAATTACAAGTTTTCCTCTTGTTTGTGTTAGCGTAAAATACACGCCATTGAAAACACGCAACAAGCTGGTATTTTTGGTTGGTCAATTATTTTTCGCAAATTAAAAACAGGGGTTAATTAAGCTTTTATTCTGCTGCTTTTGGTGACTAAAAGAAAACCGTTTATTTCACCGCCAAAAAATAACATTTTTCCTGTGGGCATAATTCTAACCGAAGGTTAATTACAAGTTTTCCTCTTGTTGTATAGTGTAAAATACACGCCATTCTAACACGCTACAAAGCTGGTAATTTTTGGCTGCTCAATTCTTTTGCGCAATTTACATCCAGGGGTTAATTAAGTGTTGTTCTGCTGTTGTGGTGACTAAAATAAACCGTCTTTTTCACCGGCAAAAAATAAATTTTTTCTGTGGCATAATTCATAACCGAATGTTAATTACAAATTTTCCTTACTGTTGTGTAGTGTAAAATACACACCATTGTAACACGCTACAAAGCTGGTAGTTTTTGGCTGCTCAATTCTTTTGCGCAATTTACATCCAGGGGTTAACTAAGTATTTTTCTGCAGTTTTTATTCAGAAAAAGAAACTTTGTTTTTCACCCCACAGAAGATATTCTGTAGATAATTCATATCCGAAGGTTATTTAAGCCTTTTGTGCTTTTATATTCAGTAAAATACACAGTTTTTAAACGGCACATACAAGTCAATTTTTCCTGCCCATTTGTGGAGGCAATTATATCCAAGGGTTACCCAAGCTTGTTACTGGGTTCATTTGGAGTCAAATTACAGGGTGTGTATTATCATATACAGATATCTTCATCAAACAGTGTCTGTACATTTTAGAACAAACAGTATGTCAGGGCAGAGAGGTGCAGGGTCTTCACCTGCGAGTGGCAGAGGCACAAACATTTTCCCGGAGCATGCCCAGGTCGCAGCACAGCAAGGGTATGTCGCAGCAGGGGTTTACTCGATGATGGGGCCACAACTACCGCTGTTATCTAGCGGCCAAGTGTTGTTCAGCAACCAATGGTCTTGATTTGGGTTGACTAGGTCATCCCCTTTCTCCCAGATGGGCATCTGACAACCCCAGCCAAGAGTCGGTGGGAACATCAGACACAACCCTTAGTTGGCATGGCCCGGGAGGGGTCAGCGGCCCTCACCTGTCCTCAACCCGCCCCTGTCCCATCCCGGGTTTCCCCCAGCCAGAGATCTACTATGTGGTTTTGGGCTCAGCGCCACTATATAGCGGGATGAACAATTGAGGAGGGCAGTCAGCAGCTACATGGCAGCGAAGAAATGGGGGCCAATATCCCCTGCTTCTTGCAGTAGGCGGCAAAGTAAAAGATGTGGAGAGTGGCATGGGAGGTCATGTTTTTGAGGGGTCAGCCTCTGCATACCAAGACTGGTGATGAGGACAGGCAGTGACGATGAAACACAAATAGATGATGATGTAGCCAACCGCACTTGGGAGCCGGGTGAAGCAAGGGCTTCATCATCATCAGGAGAAGAGGGCGTCAGCTTGCGTGTCAGGTAGTGGCACAGCCAGCAAGTGGGTTGTGTGGCCGTGAGTCAGCAGGGTAGCAGCAGTGTGAGGTCGGGAGCCAAGCGGCCACGGGGTAGAAAACCCGCTCAGTACTCCGCGGTGTGGCAGTTCTTTGCTAAAACACCCGGGGGAGACGAAAATGGGTATATGTAGAAAACTGTGGCCAGAAAGTGAAGCGTGGCCAGGGGGCTAACGTTGTTTTCAAACTAAAGAACAAAAATCTAGCAAAATATATGCCAGGGAAATACCATAAAACCCCTTGACCAGAAATACTGCAAAAATTTGCAAGGAGAGGAAAAAATGGTCCTAAAACAAACTTTAACACTATATTTGTTAAAAATCTTACAAAATACTCAATTCACTATTCTATTTAATATGGGAGAGCACCATATATCCTACTTCCCCTGAAAACTGTTATAAACCCCATCTAAATGTAAGGAAATCAGGATTGTCGCTTCCGATAAGGGCGCTCCCCTCTACAAAATCGCCCAAGATAGGGAAGCCCTAGAAAATAGCCTATATGGATCCCATCTGAGCTTTTACTAAAATTGGTCCTGTCCCTACATGTTTCAACCATCCATCAAAAAATTAAATTGGTTTCCTTAGGGGACCATTGGAGAAATAAATAGACCAAAAATGAATATGCAACAGGAATAATCCAAGAAAATCAGGGGGTATTGTTAGATATGGTGACAATACCTGTAACGCCCTTAATGGTAACTGAGGCGTCCAACATTAGTATAAGTTTTTTTCATACCAAGAGATGCAGGTAATACCCCATTATAGAAATCACCAAATTGGTTATAATGAGAGAAGTGTCCGTCTCCCGCCCCGTACGGGCAGCGCAGCATCGGCTAATGGAGTATTACATCAGCCATGACGCCTCACCCAAACTGTGAGAAATTAGTCTGGGTTCAAACTACCTGCCTCAGCCACTAGTCTGATGCCGCCACCCACCTGATGCCACACATCTGCTGACAGTTTCTCCATCTGCCACCAACCATCTTTACCAGGGACTGGTATTGCCACCAACCTCCACACTCTGTCATTGTGCCACTTTATGACCTCATGCTGCTGTTGCTGGTGCCGTGACATCCACACTGTGTCATTGTGCCACTCTCTGACCTCATGCTGTTGCTCCTGCTGCCGTCACCTCCACTCTCTGTCATTGTGCCACTCTGTGGCCTACTCCAGTTTTTGCCACCTCCAGAAGGTCATTGGGCCTCTGTCTGACCTCTGGCTGCTGTTGCCGTGACCTCCTCACTGTGTCACTGTGCCACTCTGTGGCCTACTCCTGTTTTTGCCACCTCCAGAATGTCATTGTGCCACTGCCTGACCTCATGCTGCTGCTGCCGTGCCCTCCACACTGTGTCATTGTGCCACTCTCTGACCTCATGCTGTTGCTCCTGCCGCCGTCACCTCCACTCTCTGTCATTGTGCCACTCTGTGGCCTACTCCTGTTTTAGCCACCTCCAGAATGTCATTGTGCCACTCTCTGACCTCATGCTGCTGCTGCCGTGACCTCCACACTGTGTCATTGTGCCACTCTGTGGCCTACTCCTGTTTTTGCCACCTCCAGAATGTCATTGTGCCACTGCCTGACCTCATGCTGCTTCTGCCGTGCCCTCCACGCTGTGTCATCTTGCCACTCTGTGGCCTACTCCTGTTTTTGCTACTTCCAGAATGTCATTGTGCCACTGCCTGACCTCATGCTGCTGCTGCCGTGCCCTCCACACTGTGTCATTGTGCCACTCTGTGGCCTACTCCTGTTTTTGCCACCTCCAGAATGTCATTGTGCCACTCTCTGACCTCATGCTGCTGCCGTCACCTCCACTCTCTGTCATTGTGCCACTCTGTGGCCTACTCCTGTTTTTGCCACCTCCAGAATGTCATTGTGCCACAGTCTGACCTCATGCTGCTGCTGTGGCTGCTGCCGTAACCTCCACACTGTGTCATTGTGCCACTCTGTGGCCTATTACTGTTTTGCCACCTCCAGAATGTCATTGTGCCACTGTCTGACCTCATGCTGCGGTGGCTGCCGTCGTCACCTCCACACTCTGTCACTAATGTTGCCACCTGAGCTCTCAGGTTGTTTATTTCCAGCTTTCGCTGGCATGACTTTGTCAGGCAACATTCCCGCTTCAGGTTTTTGGTCAGTTTTGCCCTCTTAAGTGCCCAGGGAATTTTATAGTGAAGCGAATCTAAGAGCGGCGGCAGTCATGTGCGTGTCATACTAAAACACAACATTGTATGAAGACCAAACCAAGCTCCCTCTGCATATTTAAGCATAGCACAATGTTCTACAGCACCCTGCAGGCTCTGTGCAGCCTGGAAATAGCTGTTTTTTAACTTGATTTGTCCCGAAGTAATTCGGACCGAATTTATTTTTGTCGGGAAATTCGGCGAAGTGACCGAACCGAATTTTTGAGAAATTCGCCCATCTCTAACGGAAAGTATTCAGACCCCTTTACATTTTTCACTCTTTCTTTCATTGCAGCCATTTGGTAAGATCAAAAAAGTTCATTTTTTTTATGTACACTCTGCACCCCATATTGAAAGAAAAAAATACAGAAATGTAGATATTTTTTCAAATGTATTAAACAAGAAAAACTGAAATATCACATGGTCTTAAGTATTCAGACCCTTTGCTCAATATTGAGTAGAAGCAGCATTTTGAGCTAGTGCAGCCATGAGTCTTCCTGGGAATGATGCAACAAGTTTCTCACACTGGATTTGGGGTTTCTCTGCCATTCGTCCTTGCAGATCCTCTCCAGTTTCCTCAGGTTGGATGGTGAACGTTGTTGGACAGCCATTTTCAAGTCTCTCCAGAGATGCTCAATTGGGTTCAGGTCAGGGCTTTGGCTGGGCCCGTCAAGAATGGTCAAAGAGTTGTTCTGAAGCCACTGCTTTGTTTTTTTTTAGCTGTGTGCTTAAAAGCATTGTCTTGTTGAAAGATAAACCTTCGGCCCAGTCTGAGGTCCAGAGCACTCTGGAAGAGGTTTTCATCCAGGATATCTCTGTACTTGACCACATTCATCATTCCTTCAATTGCAACCACTCGTCCTGTCCCTACAGCTGAAAAACACCCCCGTTGCATGATACTGCCACCATCATGTTTCACTGTTGGGATTGTATTGGGCAGATAATGAGCAGTGCCTGGTTTCCTCCACACACAGCGCTTAGAATTAACACCAAAAAGTTCAATCTTCATCTCATCAGTGTTTTATTGCAAACTGTATGTGTCCTCTCATATGTCCTCTCATATGTCTTGCACTGAGGAGAGACTTCCATCGGCACACTTTGCCATAAAGCCCCAACTGGTGGAGGGCTGCAGTGATAGTTGACTTTGTGGAACTCTCTCCCATCTCCCTACTGCATCTCTGGAGCTCAGCCACAGTGATCTTGGGGTTCTTCTTTACCTCCTCTCACCAAGGCTCTTCTTCCATGATTGCTTAGTTTGGCTAGACGGCCAGGTCGAGGAAGAGTTGTGGTTGTCCCAAACTTCTTCTATTTTATGGAGGTCACTGTGCTCTTAGGAACCTTGAGTGCTGCAGAAACTTGGCCAGATCTGTGCCTTGCCACAATTCTGTCTCTGAGCTCCTTGGGCAGTTTCTTAGACCCCATGATTGCTCTGACATGCACTGTGAGCAGTGAGGTCTTATATAGACAGGTGTGTGCCTTTCCTAATTAAGTCCAATCAGTTTAATTAAACACAACTGGACTCCAAGGAGTAGAACCATTTCAGAGAGGATCAGAAGAAATTTTCAAAAATATCTACATTTCTGTTTTTTTTCTTCCAAGATGGGGTGCAGAGTGTACATTAATGAGCAAAAAAATTAACTTTTTTGGTCTTCCCAATGGCTAAAATGAAACAAAGAGTGAAAAAATTAAAGTGGTCTGAATACTTTCCATACCCACTGTAGTAGTGCTCAAATTTAATAAACCAACTCATTAGAAAGTTGACTTCTTATACTTGAGTTATTTTAGTCACTGAGGCCCAACTCATTTTACTGCTAATAGTTACTTATAGCTATTGAATGATTTTATGTATCTTTTAGCATTGTATGTGGCTTATGCAGCAGTATCCTCTAATTTGAAGAGGGATTCTTTTAGCAAAGTAAATTAAGCTGAAAGCTTTATTAAAAATCCAATTTAGATTATTCTCAATTAATGCAGTTTCTTATAAAACGAGTTGATACCATTGTCACAAAGTTTTCCTAAGTTCAACACAACATAATAAACATCAGGAAACAATGTGACGAATATTGCTGGGTTCTCATAGCAGATTAATATTCCGAGCCAATATTCACTGGCTTTACAAAACAAATCCCTTTTGTCATCCTGTATACACTATTGTAAGTTTTAGGCAGGTGTGAAAAAAATGCTGTAAAAATGCTGCCAATCTGATTGATACCATATTTATTCTGCAGCAGTACAACAGACCCAGATATGCAGCTGTCATTTAGAACTATCTTCAGCATAAAGAAGAACAAGGAGTCCTGGAAGAGATGACGTGTCCACCACAGAGTATTGATCTCAACATCCTCAGGTCTTTCTGGGATTACAAGAGACAAGGCTTGTACTGGCCCATAGCGGAGAAGAGGAAACCCCCAGTGGGCCCCTGGGCATGGTGGGCCCTTGGACTGCTTTTCTGGGAGAAAGCCAGGAAAAAAAAGAGGCAGAAAACAAGAGACAGAGTGCAAGAGTCATGTGCAATATGTACAGACATGAACTGTAGCTGTAGGGTGGGTCCTAAGAATTAACTTCACTGGTGGGCATCAAGAATCTACTTTACTGGTGGGCCCCCAAGAATCAACTCCACTGGTGGGCCTCAGTCACTCCAGTCCGACACCTCGAGACAGAAGGATTTGAGCAAATTATATCCACCGATGACTTGTGGTTACTTTCCCAAGATGTTTTGAACAACCTCCCTGCCAAATTCGAAATTGTGTACAAGTGTATCTAGAAGAACTGATACTGTCCTGGAGGATGCTCACACCAAACATTTATTTGAATTTGATTTCTCTTTTGTTCTTACAAAACACTTCTATTTTTGAAAGAATTCTAACATTGCAGCATTTTTTTTCCACACCTGCCTAAAATGTTGCACAATATTATATGCACAATGTTTATTTTCAACTATTTTAGACTAGGGGTCAGACTGGTATTTCACTGTACACTTACCAGTATGCCAGAAAATTATTTCCTATCTAGAGATGTATTTCCCAGAGAGCTAATAACTTAACTTCCTGCAGTCCTATTTTTTAAGCCACCAACATGACACTTACAAATATGGGCTTATATAGAATTCCACAAAATAGTGTTTTTGGGAAATTTTGGGTGAAATAGGGTTGAGGGCATAAAAAAAACACCCCATGATTTTGGTTTTTAAGGGAAGATGTCATCAAAAGATAATCTATTGTTTAACTCACGTTTTTATGTTAAACACATTTTTTAAGAATGTTTAGATTGTTTTATTTTTTAAATCATTATCAATACATTTAAAAAAATCCTGAAATCCTGCAGTTTTCACTTTGGCCACTATTCCTAATAATCATCTGACACTTCCTGTTTTGTAGAGACAACTTTTCAGCAGTCTCCTCATTATCAGCACAGTCAGGATTACTCTGAAAGGTGACACCAATGTGTATAGATAACACAGGATCCACCAGTCACAATAGGAGATAGTCATAGCTTTCCCTCTCCTCCTCACTGCACACTGACTTCTTCCCAGGTCACAGAGCATGACTAGAAAACTCTCCTATAGAAGTCAATGGGACTGTAGCCGCTGTAAAGTATCTCTCTAAATGCTGATAAAAGAAGTTCAGGCAAGATGGCTGCCATCATAATCATACACAGAAAACAAACCAAAAAATATATACAATCAGAAAATTAAAACAGCTAAGAAGAAAACAAATGTATCCGTATCTCATTTTAATTAGTAAAAAATCTATTGGTGGTAGATTCCCTTCCAGTGTTGTGAATAACACAGCTCAATAATCATACCATTGTCCAGCACAATGTTTAGCAGAACAAACCTGCCCGTGCCATGTTTAACAGTAATCATATATATTAGACTAGTGACCTTAACAAAAGCTCTATTTTTGCATAGAAAAAGGAAATGATTTTGTGTGATTATCATATGTATCATTTGTCATTTTAATTATTGACCCATAAGGTCTTCTACTGACATTTAGGTGTTGCAGTGGTACTACAGGCTTGGTAATAATACATAGGCATCCACTGAGGTACAGAGCAGGGAATGTGCGGCAGACATTGAACAGAGAGAACATTAAGGATAAAGGTAATTATTGTAAATATAACAGTTTAAGTGCTTAGTGTTTATATGGCAGAAGCTCTTTAATGTCTGTGCAATATTCAGCAAGGAGGTCCTGCATGCTGTTTAATTTCCTTGGTGGCTCATTTTTAGATTTGGCTTTCATTTTTCTTTGTTTGTCTGGTGTCATGAAAGTGAAGCAGCTTTTATTTTGTTTCGGCATCTACCTTGTAAATCAGGACAGAGTAGCACACTTGCTGTGGGAAGTATAAAGCAATGTTATCTTGGAGCGCAGCTCCTTCCTGATTCACTTTAATAGAGCTATAGTGCAGTGTGTTTAAACTTCCTAAGGGGCATATCCAGTTAGTTTTAATGGGCTTCAGTAATAATTAAAAATTGAGAGATATATATCTTAAACCTGGGCTGCAGTGAAAGGCAGGATATATTAGCAGGCATTTACATATGCAAGCAGCATGAATAAATAGTAGAGATGTAACAAAGTGAATGGGGGGAGAGGGTAAACAAAGAAATGCATGATATATTTGATACATAATTATGCTTGATTTATAATTACAGAGTTACATTAGGAGCAGGTGTAAAGGAGGAGGTGTACATGTAAGAATTATTAATATCTCAATATTAGAAACAACCCCCCAGTGCTCTACTCCAGCTACCACATCTGTCAGTGTCTTGAATTTATGGATGGTGTTCTTCCATTCATCTAGATTCTTGTTTGTTTTAAGGCAATAGTACAATACAAGCTCATTTAGACATTCTGAATTTATGTATTTATGTACAGTGCCTTACATTTTCTGTGCAGACAATAGCTGCAGATGTAAGTAGATGAAAAGTGTTAAAGGGGTTATCTCACCACAAGGAATGATTTTTATGTTAAAGATATTGCAAAACCAAGTCACTTTGCAATATGTGTCCATTATCAGTGTCCTACCTATTCCTAGATATCCCTTCTTGTATGGGCTGCATCAGCTCCTCAGGTCACTATAGTTACAGACCTGTTTGATCTTGCCTCATTGGCTGCAGGCACTGGTCGCTATAGCTTCAGACCTGGTGTCCACAGAAGCTTGTCACTACAAGCCAGTAGAAGCCAGTAAAGCTAGTAAATTCAAAAATGATACTGAGAAAACAGGACTGAGATAAGATGAATCAATGTAGTGAGACAACCCCTTTAAAGTGACGAACAATTAGCCAACAGCAGAAACACAGAACATAATATATGATAAAAAAAAATGAAGCCACCCCTAATGTAAAAGGGTTGTCCCATGACAGGACATAGTGGCATATTGCTAGACCAGTAGTAAAGTTCTTTGGGCCCACCATTATTTTGACAGCCTATCCTGTCTCTATACAGAATATGTGCATGTCCACTTTTAAGTATTTTGTTTAATCATTGCTCATTCAGGGTTTAAAGGGAACCTGTCACATAGATTATGCCCCCCTTACTGAGGGCAGCACAAGCTAGTGTCAGACCTGCTGTTTCCAGCACTGTGTCCCTTATTCTGTAAGATGCTGTAGTTTCCTTATTCATGAGCAGATGTTAGCCCTGCCCACCAAAGGCTAGCCCCACCCACATGGCAGTTATTCACATGTTTCCACCTATTCAAAGTAACAGGTTAATCAGTTATGAGGTGGGTGGGGTATGAAAAAAACAGACACTAAATGACTCTTTTCTGGCTGAAAACTGCAGATTTGAACAATAAATACTCTAAAGCTACAGAATAAGGAGTACAGTGCTGGAAACAGCATGTCTGTCACTAGCTTGTGCTGCCCTCAGCAAAGGGGGCATAAACTATGTGACAGGTTCTCTTGAACACCTTAAAGGAGTTTTGCCACGAGTGCGGAACATGTCCGTCACTCACTGCTCTGGCCACGCTTACGCATAAATGGTGACTAAACTTTCAACAAACTTTGCATAAATCAATAATACAAGCAAATGTAAGAAATATATTGTTATAATAATATATCTGATTAGATAAAAATATTCTACTCCTTTTTCCTCCTCCTTTCCACCACAACCTCTCTGCCCAGGTTGGTTCGTTGAGGAAACAGTACATGCAAATAAGCCATCTAAAAGTCCTCAGGGTTTAGGATTTTCTTTTGACACAAGCATAGCAGACATCATTTTTGTGGGCAGTTTATTTGAACATCTTTGGAAGAAAAAAAGAAACTACTGTGACTCAATCCATCAAAATTTCTGAGAATCTTTGGCTCTGTTGTGTCCATAATTCCCATAGTCTTCATATACATAGTTATAGAAGCTTAGATAGAGTCTGAGTTCCATACATAAATGAAATTGCCCAACAATTTGTTTTGCTGAGGGCAACTTTAATCTGTATCACTGTAAATCTATCAACAAACCCTAACTCTAAAATGTACCTTTTATTAATATACTATTAAAATATTACAAAATAATTCACTCAAAAACAACTAAAGTACCTATAATAAATCTAAATTTCTATCCCTTATCTAATCCCTAGACACAACCTAACAATGGCCGGTCATCGTCCTGAAAAGAACGCCCCACCTCCGAGGCTAACCCTAGCAAACCCTAACTATCCCTTTACCAATGCAAATACCTATGGTCACTTAACTAAGATATACTTTTATAACATGAAAATAAAATGTTATGTTATGTACACATAGCATAATCACTCGAAAGAGTTGTGTAAATCAATAGATATAGACTGCCCTTTTTATTATAATCTCATGTAATCACATAATCAGTCTTATCTGTCCCTCTCACATAGGATCAGGGTAACGACCGCATTAACAGTCCTTTCTTCCCCTCTAATAAGGGATTGAATAGATAATCCAAACCATATTTTTATATACGACCTTATCCAATGATTGAAAAGGATCGTCTCTGTCCCGACGCGTTTCCCCCCATAATAGATGTCCGGGGGTTCATCAGGGGAACTTTACAGACATTGGATGCCGATACTTCTCTATGTGAGAGGGACAGATAAGACTGTTTATGTGATTACATGAGATTATAATTAAAAGGGCAGTCTTATCTATTGATTTACACAACTCTTTCCGAGTGATTATGCCTATGTGTACATAACATAACATTTATTTTCATGTTATAAAAGTATATCCTAGTTAAGTAACCATAGGTATTCTGCATATGGTAAAGGGATAGTTAGGGTTTGCTAGGGTTAGCCTCCAGAGGTGGGGCCGTTCTTTTCAGGACGATGATCCGGCCATTGCTAGGTTGTGTCTAGGGATTAGATAAGGGATAGAAATTTATTATAGGTACTTTAGTTGTTTTTGAGTGAATTATTTTGCAATATTTTAATAGTATATTAATAAAAGGTACATTTTAGAGTTAGGGTTTGTTGATAGATTTACAGTGATATGGTTTAAGCACGAACCTTAGAGTTTATTTTTTTGATTTCTTCTGTGATTTGGTATTCAACTTTGATCTGGCCTGGCAATAATCTCCATTAGTACTATATGTTTGTACTTTAAGATTTTCTAAATGCCCCATTGCAGCACCAATGTTAATCCCCGTTCCAGGAAATTAGGACAGATGGCAAACATGCATTCAAATGAATTCTATGAATATTAATTTTATTGTTAGATCCATGTGTTTTTACCTTCAGACCTGCATTGGATTATGGACAGGTAGTCTTAGGGGAACCAACTAAGCATGTGTTTCCTAATAAAGGACTACATTTATCATCTAGAGGCATCATAGATTATACTTTGTGCTTATTCTATTTGTTATGATTCTGGCTATCCTTTTACATTTTGTGTCTCTTTATGTTCCCCTGGCAATTCTCAGGTATTTGTAATGATAGCAGCAGCACTCTGAGTCCAGATCCATGTGCTGTCATCAGGATACTCTTTTTCTTCTACAATAAACACAATGATTACGTGCAATAGGGTGAATTTCAACATAAGTGCTTCCCTGGTCTTGGTCATTTGTGCATTGATGTTCCTCTTCGGGAACTGAGGTTTGCTCTCAGGCCCAGAGCTATAGCCACACATTCAGATCCCTGTTTGCACATTTCCATTTGGAGCCAATGGCAACACCTTTACTTTTTGTTCATGGAGTCAGGACAGATGCATACCAGACCTATTGGAAAGTCTACTTAAAGGGCCTAGTGGTCATAGGAGTCATTTATTTCTCAGAAAAGATTCAAACTCAGAAAGCTAAAAGTAGTCAAATCTGACTTGATTAATTGCCTGTCTAGATTAGGAAAGTAGTGAAATGTACTGAATGTGACATGGATCATTTATACAAACAAACAGGAGAAAACAAGGTCTAAAGCATTTAATTTGTAGATAGCAAAGATATTAAAGGGGTTTTGCCACAAAGTGAGTTGCTTTCCTCTTATCTGGCTCAGGAGAAAATATAAACAAATCATGAACATTGCAGAGGAGAGAGGGAGGGGGCTGAACAGCGAGGAGCACAGAGGGAGAAATAAGGGAGCGTCTGCAATGTTCACTCAAATAATTACATTACAACCAGTGGATTGTCTATACAGCCTAAAGCCTCATACACTGCAATTTCTCCACAGTCCCTTGGAAGCTCATTCATGTTCCCTGTCATCAGATAAGAAGTGCAGACAACCCAAGCTGGGCCTGTCATCTCTCCTGGTCGTGTCTAATGCAAGCTAAGGGCTTCACTTTTGTAATCACATATATTTAGAAAAGTGATGAAATACCCATTTTGGAGGATCCTAAGTCAACATTACATCATGGCAAAAACCCTTTAAATTGGGTCAAAGAACTAAACAGTTGGAAACCCAAACTCATGAGCTGGTAGTTCACTAGATTCTTCCTCTCATCCGTAAACTCCTTTTCACAATTCTCATACCATCTCAAATTAAAATGTGGTTTTAGAAAATTCTTTCCATGGCTAAAGATCTATAGATGCATATACTTATTCAAAGGGTTTTTGATACAATTATGAATTTTGACATCAGTTTGATGCCATAAGCTTTGGATAAGTAGGAACATCTGCATCCGTCCCCTAACAATCAAAATGATAAGAGCTTTAGAGGGAACCTGTCACATAGGTTATGCCCCCTTGCTGAGGACAGCACAAGCTAGAGTCAGACCTGCTGTTCCCAGCGCTGTGTCCCTTATTCTGTAAGATGCTGAAGTTTTAGAGCATTTACCCCTCAAATCTTATTCATGAGTAGGTGTTAGCCCCTCCCACTAAAGGCTAGCCATGCCCATCTGGCAGTTAGTCACATGTTTCTACCTATTCAAAGTAATATGTTTATCAGTTGAGGTGGGCGGGGCTAGCCTCAGGTGGGCGTGGTATGAAAAAACTGACTCTTTTCATGACTTTTTTCTGGCTGAAAACTGCAGATTTGAGCATTATATACTATTGCACCTTACAGAATAAGGGACACAGCGCTGGAAACAGCATGTCTATCACTAGCTTGTGCTGTCCTCAGCAAGGGTTGCAAAATCAATGTGACAGGTTCTCTTTAAAAGCCTATTAACATTCCAATATCGCTTCTTTGTTTCTTATCCCTGTGTCTCCTCTAATACACCAATGCCATATCTCATTCTCTTTTAATAATGTTTGGCATTTTACTTTTTGCTTGTTATGCAATTTGGGCAAAAATACTGGCATACATGCCTTACACATTTCATTTGCATTCTAAACCATTTTTAGACACTCTTTCAATGCAGTTCACAAAGGAAATGTGGTTTTATGGAAAAGGGAATGGCTTAGTGTGTCACATTCTGCATCAAAAAATGCAGCAAGTTTAGGTAGCATTTGTTGCTACAAAATTTAAAAATTTTATAACATTAAAAAAATGTCCAAAAAATGCCCAGATTTTTTCCCCGTCTATAGTGATAGGTTTCTTCCTGTCAGCTTTTACAAGTAGGAGTCAGGAGGGCAGGGGGTGGACTACCTTAAAAAGAACAGGGATTTTGCAACAGCAAATAGCAGAGGCAGGTAAAGTAAATCAGGGGTGTTTTATAACTTTGCAGCTATCATTGTTAGGACCTGCCCTTTTTATATTAAACTGATCACTGCCCTTAGTAAGGTAGAAGAATGCCCTTTTCCACACGCGGGACATAATGAAAAGGGGAAGCTGTCTATACATACAGTGAATGAAATAATTATTTGATCCCTTGCTGATTTTATAAGTTTGCCCACTGAGAAAAACAAAACACTATAATTTTAAGGGTAGGGTTAATTTTAACATTGAGAGACAGAATATCAAATTAAAAACCCGAAAATCACATTCTAATTATTAAATTTATTTTCATTTTTCTGAAAAATAAGTATTTTACCCCACCAACCATTAAAGTTTTGGCCCAGAACCTTAACCCCTAATCAACTCATTAACCCGCATTAAAAACAGCTTTTAAATAGTCACATTTAAAAAAACTCCTGTCACAGACCATTTTTAAACATCAGACTCTAACCTCTAAAACATAAGACCAAAGAACTTTCAAGGATGCAGGGACAAGATCATAGACCTGCCAAAGGGAATGGAACAAAACCATAAGTAAGATGCTGGGGAGAAAGGGGACAAAGTTAGTGCAATAGTAAGAAAATGGGAAAAAATAAAAAAAATTTCTGTCAATCGACTTGATTTCCCTGGGGGACCATGCAAAATCTCACCTCGTAGGGGACAGGTTTTCCAAAAAATGCCCGGCCCCCAGCTGTTTGGAAACAAAAACTCCCATCATGCCCTTTGTATAATCAAAAACAGTGGGGGATTAAGGGGGAAAATTGTAAAATTTCCCAACAGCCCGGGGACCGGCAGTTTTTTCAACCCCGTCCCTAGGTTCCCTGATCAAAAGAAAGGGAAAAAGACAGCCCAAAACTACCTGGGGGAAATTTTTTTAAAAGATCTCAAGGCACGGCACCACAATCACCAAAAAACCACTGGAAACACATTAGCCATAATGGGTTGAAAAAACCTGCAGTGCCCACAAAAAATCCCCCTTTCTTTAAGAAGGGGGCAAGGGCCCGGCCCTCTGAAGTTTTCCCTTTTAAAACCCGGATGAATTTTGTGGTTTTTGGAGAATAGCGTGGTCCCTAAAAACAAAAATTGTTTGCTCTTTTTGCAATTTCCCCCAAACCCCCTTGTTTTTAAAAAGAAAAAAGCAGCCTTGATCCCAAAGAACCCCCAAAACCCCCCTGTCAAACAAAAAAAAGGGGGGAAACATTATGTTTTTTGGGGGGGTTTCTCTTCCCAAAGGGACAGGAAAAAATGCACGCATCAATAGGAAAAATGGATTGACCCCTTACCATAAACCGAGTGACCCAAACCCCCTTTTCCCCACCAGGACATTTAAAAAAGGGGCAAGGGCCCCGGGGCTTCCACCCGGGCAATGACCCCCCAAACATACAGTCAAAGGGAACAAATGAGTGGGCCCCCAAAAAGAACACATTAAGGTCAAAGGCATTTCCTTGGGAATTTTTTCCAAAACCCTTAAAAACCATAAAAACTTTTGGGGGAAGTTGGAAAGACCAATTCCAAAATTTCCAAGTGAAATTTCCCCCTGACAAAGTGCCAAAACCCGATCATCAGGGTACAAAAATCGTCTGATTGCTGAGGGTTGCCAACAAGGGTTTGCCACCCTAGTATTTTTGTCTTGTTTTTGCCAAGGGGTCAAATAAATTATTTTTTCCCCCAGGAAAATGCCAAAAAAAATGATTTCAAATTTTACAATGTAATTTTTTGGATTTTCTTTTTTGGGAATTTTTAAACCCTCATTGTTTTTAAAATTAAAAACCACTCTTAAAATTTTAGACCGTTCATGTTCCTTTTTCAGACAAACATATAATCACAAAAATTTTTCAAAAAAATTTTTTTTGTTAATTGAAAGTGTATGCACTGGAAATTAAAAAATCAGACCGGGATTACAAAGACACCCGTTTTCAAAAAAAAAGGGCTCAAAAAAGGGTTTTAAGTTAATGACTGGAAAAAGCAAATTTCACGGGTAAAATTGCTAATAAGTTTTCTGTTTAAAAAATCTGCAAGGGAAGCTAAACAAAAAAAAAGGGGGCCTTTGAATTAAATTTTGAAATTAAAATAGGGTTTTTTTTAAAACAAAATTTTTTTTTGTTGGGCAGGGTTTAAAAATCAAAAAGATTGAAATCCCCTTTTCAACTTTTAACAGCTTTGCTTTGATATCTAACGTTGTATATAAAACCCATTGCCATGGATGTATAGTATCATGAATTCAAGGATGGATGTAGGGATGAATCTGAAAACAAAGGTTAGATTTGTAAGGTCATTCATGAACATTCACCCTCCTTCCTTAATAGTAAAGGCATGAAAAAGCCTCCTCGGAGTCCTTCTTAACATCAAGGCCATTAACTCATCTGCACCCTCTTATATCTCAGTTGTATCCCACCTTTTTTTCCTGATGAAGTTTTTTGTTGCAAATGTGATCTCCTTTTTTTTAATGCAGCGTTATAAAACCAAAAAGGCTTTTCATATCTGCCACTTTTTAAATTCCTCCCATGAAGGGATGCAGAAAGAAGGCAGAAAATGTACCTGCATTTTTATAAGAAATAAGAAACAAGGCTTGCTAGAGTTTTAGCTATTAGCATTAGATATTTTATCAACAAGTAAAGCAAAATATTGTTTTCACAGCCCAATTCAATTTATAATTATATTTTATTTTTAAAAATATGTAATAAATTATATATTTATATTTATATTTTTTTTTTTTTTTTTTGTAGCAAAAAAATTTTTTTTTTATTTTTGTTAAGGTCAGGGTGTGAATTGGACAATTGAATCCATAAATGTCAATCTTTGTACCCAGCTTTTATTCATAATCATTAAATTGTAGCTAACTGGAAGGTCAAAATAATTCCTAATACAGGAATCCGGGTATGAAAATATTTGTCTAAGTGCGAAATCTTTCTATCGCGAAATGTGTGGGATACCTTTAAAAAATTTTTTAGCAACTATCGTTAGTTTTAAATGTGATATAAAAAGGTAAGGCTATCGGTTTTGATGAAAAATTTAAAAAAAATACTGGTTAAGAGTACTTGGGGTGCTACTGTTAAATATTTTGGGAACGCAAATTTGGGGGAAAACGAGGGTAAAATTTTAATATTAGTTTTATTTAAAATAAATTGATCTTTTAAGGCACTTAAATGGGTTTTGCATGAATAAAAATTGATGGGAAATTTTAAAAAAATTTAAAAAATAACTTTACACCCCTTATCATTATTAAAAATTCTGCACCCTTTTTGTTTTAGCTGTTCCTTTAGTGATTCTTTGTTTACAGCTCATCCCCAGGGGATATGACTAGGGCTGTGAGCTCCTCAGTCCTGGTCGCACATGCTCAGACATCACCTCTCTTTTCAGGCAGCTACTGAATGTTCAAACCCCAGGTGCTGTCATTCTACTCCTGTCCTTTGAACTAGTTACTAATAAGTCAAACAGTACAAATAAAAAATAAACCTCAATTAGGTATGTGAATTGATAAAAGAGGAAAAAAATCTACAGGTTAAGTTCCTGCAGGGATTTGAACCAAGGACCCTTGTGCTGTAAAGCAAAAATGTTACCTCTGAGCTACAGTGTAGCTACTTACAAATCTATACATAAACGGGCCCCTTTCTTTGACTACAGAGAGGGAAAGTCCTGGTTGTGTATCCTGTAGGGTCACATGATATGCAATTCAAACAAATCACACTCCCCCTTCTGAGCACACAGAGCTGAAGAGCTGGATACAGAAGGTATGAAATAAGATCATGGCAAAACCCCTTTAAATGGGAAAACAATATGTTTTCATTTGGACCAATAGTAACACTCAATAATAGCGTGTACGAAAATTATTTCACAAATTTGCCACCAAAGAACACTATAAATGGTTATATAATATTACCACCACAGTTCACCTTATATGGTAAGCTAATGTCTTGCTCAGTCATTTAAAATACATAGAATACAAAGACTTATGTTACCCTAAGATAAAGTTCTGTCTGTTTTAGTGAATCCTTGTGTTCCCTGTGAAATAACAATTCTGGGACATCTTCTCTTAAATCTCTGTGTTGTGCTGTTCCCCTGTTTTTCCTCCTAGAAATTCATTACTGAATGCGTCAGATGGGTGTTTTCAGCTGGGGGTGTCTTTGCCCAGTCTAATATTGTCCAACATGTGCTGACAATACAGGGCCACACACCTTTGAAATGTGAAATACTGGGGCACCAATAATACAAATTTTAGACAAAAAAAACACAGGCTGTAGTCTTTTGTATTGCTTGAGAAAGGCTTGTAAGCCAAAATGTTGCATGGAGCTTCTGTTTGGAGCCTCTATAATAAGCATGAATTGAGCTTACATTCATATTTTATTGTTGGATGTAATGAGATGGATTGGCACCTAGCTCATAAAGACAATCTGTTACAATCCAATTTTTTTTTTCCCTTAAAGAGATTATTGATTTTAGTTCCAAGCTTTTGTGTTTTCGGCTGAACAATCATTCATTTCTTTTGTTTTGGGGCCACCTCCCCTTTTTAAATGAATATGGCTGGAAGAAAAAAAAATTCTCTCCTGTGACACGATGCTCATTCCAGTGCACTGCTTCCCGATCCTCTCCGCCGGTCTTTTGTTTTCTTCTGTCTTTGACCAAATGGAACATTATCTCTGCAGATTCTGATTGGCTTCAGAAGTCATGTAACACTGTCCGACCAGGGGCGTCGTTAGAGAAGCCTGGGCTCTATAGCAAACTTTTGGATGGGGCCTTCCTCCTCTCTGCCTCCCTGACCGCGAGCATTTACAGGGACCTTTTAAGTAATGCAGTTTTGATAATACAAAGGTAAATTTCCTCACATACATATCACCATATACTGCTACCAAACAAATCCCACTATACCAAGACCAACTTCCAAAACATACTACATAGGGACCTGGTTATACCGCCAGAACATGACCACAAATTACCACCGCACAGTGACTGAATAATACCCCTATACTATTACTGAATAAAGATCAGTAAACAAAGAATTACCGCCATATAGTGACCATATAGTGGTAGATACGTGGACACAGGCTCTGCAGACTATATATATAACCACCATACAGTGACCATATAGTAGTAGATAACAGGGTACACAGGTGCCCTACAGACTATATACTGTATTGCCACCATGCAGTGATCATAAAGTGGTAGACACCAGTGTACACAGGCTCTGGAGACAGAAGTAATAACAAAGTAACAAACGAACATTTACAGAAATAATGTCTGCTTGAGACTGTGGAACAAGTCCTACACCGGTGTTGTTAATTTTGTTTGTTGTTCCTGTTGGGGAGATTTTTAATTGGTTAACGGTGTTATGGGAATAGCGGGTACTTTCAGAGGCTTGTAAATCCTTGTGCTACGCCATGAGTGCGCCCCTGAAATACGCATCCACAATATTGTTCCAGTTACATTGGGTTTTAACGAGGTAAATAGCAATCAGATTTTCTGAGTCGACTGTAGTACAGGGGTCCCAGTTTGTGTTTATGTGTACGTGTTCTTGAAGTATCTGGATAATACCCTTTTTATTCAGACTCCAGTAAAAAGATATATTGGCCTGAACTGGTGTTGGAGTCGTTTCTTTCGTGTGTGACTTTGCTGTGTTCTGGGAATCCCAGTTCGGTACACGGCTTGCAACTGTAAAAACTGTCCCTGTGATTAGGGGTTTCAGTTTTACCTGCTTGCTTGTGCTTATAGTGGAGTTGATTTTAGAAAAATTGGTGCGTGCCCAAGGGAAACTCGGAGGCGGATATTGTATGTGGGCTGTTGGGGCTTTATTTTAATTGTAAATTTATCCTGCAAATATAAAACGCTTACACAGTCTTAGAATATAGTAACATAAAAACATGATTTTTTTAAAGTGATTATGAGTTATGAGTGTGGGGAGCGGCCTTTAAAAGGAGGCATGCCATTAAAGTGCGGGTGTGATTTGTAAAGCGGGGTGGCAAATTTATTGATGGTCATGGGTGGCAAAAGTTTTAGCTACACCACTGGGTCACTCTAACCAATACCAGCCATACATGCTCCTACAGGGTTTCCTATATAAGCAGGTATCGGCTGATTAGCAGCAGCATAGTGCACAAGGCTGGAAATACTATGCAAACCTTGTCATCACCTGTATACAAACTGCTAGACTATTGCCATAACAAAAAATTACAGTTTAAATAGTACCTCCACACAAACACAAAAATTCATAGTAGATGAAATTATAGGACTTTTCTCAAATACATGTCATTAGCAATTCAGAGGATTTACCTCAGTATTACAGGGAGACAGATTTTACTTTCACTTTGTAATTTAGGAGATCCTTATCATGCTATGGGAGCTACCAATTGTGCAGAGGGAGCTGAGTGCATAGCTGATTGTACAGGGTAATCTGAGTCTCTCACTACATACAGTGCAACAGGCACAGCACACTGAGGAGATAGTGTGTCAGTTTAACTGTTGCTTCAGCCTCCTCCTCCATGGCACACAGGCCTCTATATAACACTGCTGCTGGTGTGCACATGATGTAGACTTACAGGCTCCCCCTTGCATAGTGGACTCTCCCAGTTTAGAAGCAGTTACTTTGACACAACTGTCAACACAGTGATCCATCAAGCTGTCATATGCCGACTTGGCCTGACTTCAGAGCTGTCTTAAATGGCCAGTGCTTTTTTTTTTTTTTAAACTGAATTACAGGTGAAATGCTTTTATTTTCCTAATGAAGCATATTTGAGTTTTACTCTTCATTTACTTCATGAATGTACTCTGAAGGTGAAAGGTACACTTTAAAGCAACACAGACATGTTTCATCGAATCAATAGCCGTCATTTTGTCACATACCCCATCCCCCCCCCTCCTTACTAAAGTCTTGTTTACATTTACTTCATTATTAAAGTAAGGAGGGTGGTGTCATGGAGCAAAACTATGAACATGAAGTGTAAGGAATAGCAATACATACAAGTTAGCTGTCACCAGACAATTGGTGCTTAGAACAAAGGACAGCTTGTTGAAATCCACCAGGTTTTAAGGGGACAGCAGGTCTACCAACATGCCTACTAGAATATTAACATGACTGTCATTTAAATGGACTTCTGGGGATTTATTAATTGCATAACTTGCTCTCTCCCTAAATATTATGTCTGATGTATAATATGTTTCATGTTTAATCTAAATCTGTATTAAGTTTTCCTACATACATGTGAAGTCAGTATTTCATTATGAGTAATTCAATTAGATTAACCTTTTCTAGCAGTCCCAAATAATTAAGCCATTCTAATCAAGGAAGAATTTGGGAATTTTTTGACAAAAAGTAAAAAAAACCCCCCCCCCCCCCCCAAGGGCTCCAAGGCACTCCTGGTTTAGCGCATTTGAAAGGGAAAATTTTATTGTATGTACCAAAGGGAAGGGGAAAATCTATAAATCCAAAAATACCCTGTTTTTAATAGCTTTTAAAATGACTTGGCTTTGACTAAAAATAAACCTGTAATGTGTTCGCTAAGATAAATACATCCAAAATTTTGTCGAATAATGTAGTAACACAAAGGCAAAAACTTAAGTGTTAAAAAAACAAAGGGCCCAAATTGTAGAAACAAAATTTTGGGATTTTAAAACTCACGTACTCTGGACCATATACTCTTAAAAAAACAGGATTTTTTAAAGGGGAAATTTTGGTAAATTAAATTTTGGGGCAACAACAATAGATTTCACATTGGTTTAAAGAAAAAAAAGTTTTTTCCAATATGGGGAGTACAAAATTTTAAAAGGGGGGTTCACCCCGAATGGTCCCGCTGTTTTTACCCTTTTACAAGCTGTAAATCATTTAAGCATTGGAAATTTTAAATTCATGGGTGCTGGATTTCTTTTTCGTTTTGGGGGTGAAGGTCCGGGTTTCGATTTGGGTGTAATGAAAATATATTTTTGAATTTTTTGGGTTCATTAAATTTTTGGGGTAGGATTTCTTTGTCAGTATTTTTTCCCCGCAAAAAAGGGAGGGGCTAAAAGAATAAGGCTGTCCCTTAAAGAACCTAAGACTGAAAGACATAAGTTATTAAAACCAGGAGATACAACAGCCTTTGAATGATCTGTCCATTTTCTTCAATCTGTGCTCCTCAGGGGGATCTCTCACTGATCCATTTAGTAGAGGCCTGTTATTCTTTATTTTACCCCCTTTTCTCCTGTAATTGTCTTTATTTTGTTTTGTATGTCTTTTTCTTTTTATTTTTTTTTTTAAATAAGTGTTTATCCCCTGCTATTAAAGCTAAAATTTTTAAAGAATTCCCATTGTTTTTCCTAAAGAACCTTATGATCTCTGGAGAGTAAGAGTAGTTGCTTGTGCATGTTACCTATTTGACTGCTGGTGTGTGGTTTAGTTTTATCACTCATTCTCGATAAGTGGGTCCAGCTTTTGGGGTTCGGGGTTTCGTGGACTATTGGGGCTTTGTTGTATCCCAAATTTTGTAGCCTGATATGGGTTGGCTTTTTGAAAGGGGAAATTGAGCTGTGGAATAGTTTACCCTGGTGGTCACACCAGATCACAGAGGGTAGAAGGGTTGTGTGTGTGTGCCTGTAACAGATTGGAAGATGGAATTCTCCTATGTGTGTGTGTTCACCCTGACAGATTTGGTTTGTGGCGGGGGGAACCCAAAGCCTTATTTTTTTTGGGTTCCCAAATTATTGTTAGGTTTTATGGGAAAGTGGGGGTTTATTAATCTTTACGTGATAATGACAAGAGCTATGCAGCATCTTAGATAACTTAGAAAGACAGGATGTGAAGACATCCTAATGCCTTTTTTTTTGTAAAAAACTTTGCTTTTTTTTGCTTCCCTTAAGGTTTTCCCTAGTAAAAGAATTGGAAAAAGTGCGGGTTCGCAGTAGCAGCGGGTAACTAAGGCCACGCAAAGTAGATGCCATGCCCCTGTGTGTAAATAATAGGCAGCAGCATGAGAAATGTCTTGGTTGTTATATGCCTCTATTGTATTTTATATCTTTTCAAGAAAGCTTTTTTTATGAGGGTTTTTAAATTTTTATTTTTTTTAAAAAAATTTTTTTTCCCTAGCTAGTTTAAAAAAGATGACCCTAATTTAGTTCTGTATAATGTCTTAGTATATCTTTACAGCTGTCAGTTCTCTATGATATCCAAAATTCTTACTAAATAACAGCTCTGGTGATTGCAGCAGATCAAGAATGCACAATATAGGGTGACATGTGTGAACAGGGCTGTGCCAGTTTTCTGGTGTGCTTTGAGCACAAAAACCTGTGTAGCCCTGTTCTATAGAAATATGAACAGTCGTATGCAAAAACTTTTGAACGTGACACTTTTGAATGCGCAAAAAATGTGCCAGAAATTTTACTTTGCAAAGGCTTAAACCCTGTGCCAAATTTTGAACCCCCATTCAAAAACTATCATACATTAGGGCACCTTTAAAAATAGGGAAAAAACCAGTTTGAAAATGGCAAGTTTTGGGGCCAAGTTCATAATTCATTTATAGTAAGAATATAAAATTCACAAATGTGGTGGCATAAGGCTTGATCTTTATCGTTTAATCCTCTATGCAAGGGATTTGAAGTTCAGCCTCAAAGAAGTTATCTGATATACCCCAAGTTGGAATACATGAAGAAAAATTTAAAAAAAACAGCACTGAATGGCGGACCTAAAAATCAATGTTAAAAAAAAGGGCAGATATTTACTATAAAACAACTTTGTAATTTCAACAAAAAATTCAAAGCAATTACTGCTCCATTGTGATTATAGAACATAGAACAGATCAAAAAAAATACAAAATTTTTAAATTTTGGCCCCAATTGAAAAAAACCCCCGGGAAAAATCGCTTTTCTAGGCTGTGACTTTGCATTTATTGCTTAGTTGCACTTCCCTTTTTATTAAAATTGGGAAAGCAAACCTTTCCCATTAACGTAAATGACAAAAATATTGGCACAAAAGGTGCAGGCATTTATTGCTGCAGCACTTATTTATCTCATCTACATAGTTTATCAGCCATCTGCTCCACTGTAAAATCCTTCAGTAAGGGACCACTTTCATAATATGTTTAGAACTAAAAAATAAACCTTTTTCCCTTTTTTTAATTTTTTAAAAAAATTTAAGAAAAGGTGGAAAAGGTGGGTATTAAATTGTAAGTTGTGAAATTGGTATAATGTGCCCTAAAAAAAATTACACTACCTTTCCCAAAATTTTGGGGCCCAATTATAAATTTCCTTTTTTTTTTGAAAAAAAAGCCCTTTTTTTCAGGGAAAGCTAAATTTTTAAAATTTGGTATACACTACTAAACATTGTTAATATGGAAAATTTAACTATTCTAGCTCCCAAACTTTGGTTCTTAATGAAAATACTACAAGGTGTATAGAGGCCTGTTAGGAAAATTTACACAAAAAATTTAAAAAACCCCGCAGCTCTCATTTAAAAACAAGTTAATCAGATTTCAGGGAAAACCCCCGCTCCACTCAATGTTTAAGGAAGCCGTCGTTAGGCAGGAGGGGGGGAAAGGCCCGGCTAACAAAGGGGCGAGAGGAGATCATCCTAGCGTAGGTCGGCCAAACAAAAAAAATTCTCATTTAAATTTCATTAGCATTGACTCCCGCTGAAACCCTGGGTTTTTACGACCTGGAGAACAAAGGTCATGCCAAAACTAAAAAGGGACTGTAAATTTATAAAAAATTTTTGGGAGGAAAACCCTTTTATCAGGGTCCACCCCAAATTTCATATTTAAAATTTTGAAAATCCCCCTTTCGAATAGCTCCCCTTCCCCCCCTTCAAAAGGTGCAAGGTAAAGGGGAAAAATCCCAAAATTTTGGGCCCAAGAAACCCAAAAAAGGATAGGCATGTGTGGACCAGGGCCCTTTGTTTAGGCCCAAACCCGTTTTTTGTTTGGGATCCCCTTTGGCCCCCGTTCTGTGCCAAGGACCCGCCCCAGTATGGGCCCCATTTTGTGTTTCAACCCAAAAAAAAAAGCATGACCCGAGATGGAGGATTTGTAGCCCGTTCCCCGGGGTGTGCTTTGGGGTGTAGGGAAACTGCCCAAAATGGGTGTCCTATTTTCTGTTATAAAGGGCCCGTGCCCCCGGGTTTTCCCATTTTTTCATTCTCTATTGGAAGGGTTTTCCCCCGAGCCCTAAGGGGGTCCAGAAAGAAACAAGCCACATTTCATCCCCCGGGGTGGGCCCCGAAAAAAAGCCAAACCCAAGGTAAAAGACACCCTCTTGCTGCCTCTTTGTTTGTAGCCATATCCTTATTTGCACCTTTTCCAATTTTATGTTTTATTGTCCAAAGTATTTTTTGCTTGTTAGTGCGCCCCCCAAAGGCAAATTAAAATTTTCTATAAACTTTAATTGGTGGTTGTTGCTTGATTTCAAATCTCCCGCTTATTCTGGTCTTTAATAATAGCAACCTTAAAGGGGTTTATTACAAAGTCATGTCTAAAATTATGGGGACAGTAAAAATAAGCACTTTTGAAATTGTTTTAATTCTCAGTCATTGGTTTAGCAGAAAATTGCTTTTCTGTAAATCTGTTTCTGTTTTTGCTGTGGTGGGACAACCCCCTTTGGCTGGATCCCGATCATGCAATGCCTCCTGATGTGAGGGCGGTTGACATTTAATTCACCCTGTTGGGATAAGCCCAGACAGGAAAACGCCTGGCATGCCCCTCCTGTGTTTGGCTGCTGCAAAATCTGTTTTTTTCCCCCCCTTGAGTGTTAACTTTGTTAGGGAAACAAGGTCTGCTGGCTATAACTCCCCCGCTCTGGGTGAATGATTGGGCAATTACTGGCTGTTTAAGTCAAAAAATCCCCATATAACCAGTTTTTTGGTTTGCCTGGGGAGGGGAGGGGGAAGGCGTGTGCATTGCTCCATTAACCTTTGTTGCCTGGTAACGAGGGGAAGGGAGGAAAGCAGGTACACTCTTACATGTGTCATCTTTGGGCTGTGTGTATAATGCATAAGACAGAAAGGAGTTTTGTGGGTCAGCCTGAAGCTCTGCGACACAAAAGCGCTGCAGGAGGCTGTATAGTGTTCTCTTGTCACCCTTCTGTTTATGCCTCACACAAAATTGATGTGTCACTGTCTTCGTGGGGAGAAAAACGCCTTTTGAAAGAAGGTACCCTGGATTTCAAATTTAAATTCAGAGAATTAGCTGAAGGCACAAACAGTTCAAACGAAAAACCCCTTTAAGGTGGTTTGGCCTTGTTTAAGTGGGAAAGGGATGGTCTTATAACCAACAAGGAACTGGGGGGCAGTCTGGGTGACAGAGGTCTGTTTAACCAGCATGGGTAAATTTGATCTCTCCCACCCGTTCAGGGTTGTGGGAAAGTAGGGTGTCCTCTCCCCCCCCTGGTTTCCTGTGCCCGTGTGGAAGGAGTTAACTGTAAAATTTTCATATATGGCGAATTTGTGTCCCCCTAGGGGGAGACAACATCTGTTACACCCCAATTTGGCCGTTGCCCCTCGAGTGGGCCAGCGGGCGGCTTTTTTAAACAGGCCCTTTTCCCCAGCAACATCACTCCAGTGTTCTAAGGTACATTGTGTTTGTAACGTTAAAAAGGCTTTTGGTTTTTTGAAATTTTGAAAACCTTGGCAAGTATGCTAGCACGCTGAAAATAGTTTTGTGATTAGGAAGCATAAAACTGCCCTTCTTTGAGTGTTGGTTTGGAGCTTATTTTGGGGTTCGCCCTAAAATGCAAAAGGGCCCGAAAAAGAGAACTTTCATGTGGAATGAATTTCTATTCTTGTTTGAGAGAAGAACGTTTTCATGCGAAAAAAATTGCAAGAAAAAAATTTTTCCCACAATGGTGTGAACTCCCTTCAGAGAAGGCACAAACAGGCTCTAACCAGGTGAAAGAGGGGTGGAAGGCCGAAAGCACAATGAGCAACAAGACAATTTAATTAGGTCTCTAGTTTGAGAAATTGCCACCTCACGGCCCTCAACTAGCAGCTTCTTTAAAATGTACCCCAAAACACAGTGTAAAAGTCTCAGTGAGAGGCGACTTCGGGTGTGGCCTTCGGCAGAGTGGCAAAAAAACCCAGTTTGGGAGGAGACTAATAAAAAGAAAATTTTAATAGGGCTAAAGAAACCAGACTTGGGAAAAGGGGAAGTTTGGAAAAAAAGTGTTAGGACAGGAAAAAATTGAAGTTTGAGGTGTTTGGATCACACAGAAGAAACATTTGTGAGATGAGAACAACTGAAAGATGCGGGAAAGAGTCCCTGATGCCAGTGTAAAAGCATGTGGAGGAATGTGAGGGTCGGGGGTTTTGTTTGTTGTGGAAAAGGGGGAATTTTTGGCAAAGGGGTAAAAAGGTTTTGAATCAGTAAGGCATCATCCTTTTGCAATGCCAGCCTACCCGTGCACAGCATTGATTGGAGCGTTTCTCCTGAAACAGGAATGACCAAAGCACACATCCAAATTCTGCAAGAATTTTGGGGTAGAAGCAGGCAGCGGGTATTCAATTGAATGGAGTGGCGTGCAGTCCCAGATTTTGAACCCCATTGAGCTGTTGTGGGAGCTTGACGTTTGCACAAAAAAAAGTGGCATAAAGCCACCCAAACTTGTGGGGGGTTTGGGAAGCATAGGGGGAAATTTTCTCCAGATTCCCTCAGAAATTATTGCTAAAATGCCAATTTTACAATGCTGGAATTGCTGAAAAGGGAGCATTTTTTGCGAAGAAAAGTTTGAAGTAGAAAATTTTATTTAAAATTAATAATCATTATTCTAACTTTGTCAATGTCTGGACTATATTTTATTCATTAGCAACTCTTTTGAAAAATTAAAAGTATGAGTTTTCGGGAAAAACAAAATTGTCTGGGTGACCCCAAATTTTGAACGGTAGCGTATATTACATATCGTAATAAAATATGAAGACATAGTCAGTGCAGTGGACTGTTAGTTTTTTCTCCCATACAGTAACCTCCTTTTTTTTTTACCCCAAGTAGATCATGTTATCCCAAACGGTGTATATTCATCTCCATGCGATTTTTAGGTGGAAACCCCAATAGATCCCATTCTGTACATTGAAAAATGGGCCCACTTCCATCTCAGTGATGGGGGTTTTTGAACGAACCAGGTGTAAAACCAGGCCATAATTTTTTAATTATATCTGTAGCAATTGCTTCCAAGCTCTCCCCACTCTTTCAGTTAAAAAATATTTTCTGCATTGTTCTGATCTTCCCCTGAGTACTTCAGTTGTGGCCCTCTTGGTATTGTTTTAAAAAGGACCTATCCCCTTTTCCCTTTCATGAGAAAAAAAAGGAATTGACAGTAGATGAAATTACAAAAATTCTAAATAGTCTTTTAGTGTTGATCGAACAGTTCGAATCAAATTTCCCGATTTTTAGAACTCAACCCAAAAACCAAAATTTTTTTGTTTTTTGAATAAATGTTCAGTTCGAATGCATTGAACGCTATTTTAATAGTTTTATATCAAAATTGGCTTTTTTTTGGGCATTAAATCGTGTAAAGTGGCCTGAAAGACGACCCCTCTAAAAATTTCTGGGGTAGGTAAACCTTGCATTGTAAACATACTGTGCCAAAAAAGGGGATTGCGCAAATTGCGGCACTAGCATTTCATTGGTGTGTATGTAATGTCCCTATAAAGAAAATTGTGCAAAAGGGGAAAAACAAAATTACTAGTTTATGTATGCGCCTTAATAGGTGCATTGTGTTATGGAGGTGCACGCATAAAATTTTTGGGCCCCAAATTAAATGTGTGTGCCCGATTTTAAAATTGCGCCTATGTTGGTGTATGTTTTTGAATTGTAATTACAGTTCTCCTCATTTAAGGTATAAAAATTACCGAACATCTCCAAAATTGATTTAAATGGGGTTCGAGTTCGACTCGAAAGTCGAACCGAACTTCTCAAAGTTCGAGGTTCGACTCAAACATTTTACTTTTCCCCCAAAATAGTCTTACAAAATTTCTTCGTATTTTTTTGACAAGGGTTTTTACTTTAGAATGAGAAAAATTCACAATCGGGTGAGATTTTTCTTTTTGGGAAATCAACTGTTGGGGGACCTTGTTTATCAGCTTTAAATTTAGTGTGTGTGAAGATCTGTGTAACGGGGAGTGGATGGGGGCCAACGCAAGCGATGATAGCTAAGCCAGCCGGGAAACGGAGTCTAAGTACCCCCCGGTTTTTTTCCCCAGAGCCTGCCGCAAAGCGGATGGACTTGCTGCGGCGTGAGGTACCAGGGTTTCCCCCTGAGTGATTTGCTTGCGATGGCGGCGGGTACAGCGTGGTGCAAAATCGTAATCGGGGGCGTAGTGGGGCAGGCGAAGGTCGGGGCGGCGGCAGAGGTTCGGGGTAGAGGAGGCAGACGGTGGGGCGGCGGCAAAAAGGCAAGGTCAGGAAAAAGAAAGAAGGGGGACTGGTAAGGGGAAAATAAGACTGAATTCAAACACTCTAAAAGGCCCTAAACACCCAAACGTTTTCAGCGGTGCTGGGGCGCTCCCATTATAGGACCGCGGCCGTAAATTAACCAATTAAAGGGGGCCCGCCGCGGGGCGGCTGGTCGGTTTAAAGGGCCCGGGGCCCCTTTTTATTGGTTAATTAAAGGGCGGCGGCTGTCGAGCTGGAGCAGGAGGGGGGGATGGTAAGTACGGGTTTCCACCCCTTTGAGCAAAAGGGCCAGGCTGCGGGCAGCCGAGCACCCGTCCGGACCCCCGTGCGCACAGGGGACGGCCGCGGCGAGTGCGGCGCCGCGCGCGTGAAGTCCCCCCCCCCCCCCTTAGTCTCCCCCTTTTCCTTTGAAATTTGCGAGGAGATCAGGGGACAAATTGGTCTCAGGCCCCATAAATTCCCCCGGGCCAAAGCCCTTCCAGTCGAAAAGGTAGAACCGCCCCCCCTCATGTTTCCCCCCAGAAAATCCTTTCAAAGATGTTATAGTGTAGCAACAGGAGAAGGCGAGAAGGTTGCGGGGAAGCGGTTTTTAGCACCACCGGCTTGAGGAGGGAACGTAAAACGCGTTCGGGATACGTAGAGTGGGGCGGCGAAGCTTTAGGAAAAGGGGTTCAGCCGCTGGAGCACCACAAAAGGACCCGGGTATTTGGGGCCCAATTGAAACTGGGCCCCCTTAAAAGGGGTACTTTGGGATAACCAAACCCTATCGCCGGCTCAAATGGGGGGGGGGCCCTAGGGTACCTGTCACCCTGAGTTGGTGGGAGAAGCTCGTAGCAGGTCCTGACACGTGATTTGCCAGAGAGCCTTGATGTCTTTTACTTGGGCACCAGGGCGGGAAAAGAACGAGGTAGTTTTGGGAGAGGTGGGGGGGGATGAACCCAAAGACAAAAAAAAAGGGGGAGGCCCCGAGATTCTGACTCTAAAGAGTTTGAGAAAATTTCCCGAGAGAAGATCGGCCGTTTCCTGACGAGCGGACACAAAGTGGCAAGTAGGTGCCCAAAACACCTGGTTAACCGTTCTACCTGCCGTTATTTTGAGGGTGGTAGCGATGAAAAACCCAAACTAATCTGAAATGCAGACGGGACGCCAAAATTAGCGACAAACGGGGACCCTCTGTCGGAGACAATATGAAAGGGGGGAAGTGCAAGCGGAAAATATGTGGAAAAAATTTTGGGGCCAGCTGGGGGGCAGAGGGTAACCCAGGGTGGGATAAAGTGACATTTTCGAGAAGCGATCGGTCCCCAACCATTGCCCGTTTTTCCCGTGAATTGGGGGAAGATCTGTGAAAAAGTCCATGGGACATGGGCCCGGGGTTTTTCCCGGACAGGAAAGGTAAAGAAGGCCCCGGGTTTAAAGGGGCGAGGAACTTATTTGGGCACGGAGGAGCGGGCCCCGCACAATCCCTGCGTCTTGGCAAGAGTGGGCCCCCCAGAAGTAGGGGAGACCAGCTGAAGAGATTATGGTTCCGGGATGCCAGCTGTTCGGGAGTTTGTCCCAATTCAGGATTTAAGCGCAAAGCAGGGCGCACTCGTTTCCCCGGGGGGCACACGTTGAAGATGCGGGGGCAGCCTTTGAAGGGGTTAGGAGGGAAATGTGCGTGGAGGTGAGTCGAGCCCCACCGTTCGAGGCACGAATTGGGCGTCAGCTTTGACGTTTTCCCGGCGGGCCCGAAAGTGTAGGGGGAAGTAAAAACGGGCAAAAAAAAAAAGGGGGACCATCTGCCTGGGGGATTGGGCGTTGAGCCGATGAAGATATAGGGGGTTTTTTATGGTCGGTAAATATCAATAGGGTGCGAGCCCCCCCCAGGGGGTGATCCCAAATCTTTGGGCCCAGTTTATGGACGTAATTCCGATCCCTAGGGTATAATTTTCCGGCGGAGAGAAGTTTTTGGAGAAAGAATCCACACTTATGCATTTTCCCCGGGGGAGGACCTCTGCAGGAGGACAGCCCCGGCCCCACGAGGAGGCTCCACTTCCGAAGAAGGGGGGTTGGGTCCGGGCGAGACAAAACCCGGAGCAGAACAAAGCAGATTTGGACGGTGAAGGCTTTTTGAGTTTCCCGGGGGGCCAGGATTGGGTTGGCTTTTTTTTCTTGGTTAGAGCCACCGAGGACCCACAAGCGTAGAAAAATGGGGAAAAATTTGTCTATAATGTGGAAAATTTGGAATCGTTGAAGGGCCCCGAAGGCCCAACCGGTTGTGGCCACTGCAACACTGCGGGAGTTTTGAGGGACCCCATCCGGAGGCCCTTACAGAGACGTGTACCAAAAAGGGAGGCGGTGCGTTCAAAGAGACACTTTTGGTTTGGAAAAAAGGATGGGGTACGGGGTTTGCCCGGGACCTGGCGAACGTGGTGGGGGATGAGTTACGGATCGGAGAAAATTAATTCGTCCCAAATAGACAAAAACAGCGTAGAGAAGGCCCGGAAGTCTCTTTTACGAAATTTGGATCAGCAGGAGCGTTGCAGAGCCGAAAAAGGCATAAACAGTTTGAAGTGGCCATCCGCGTATTAACGCTGTTTTCCAAAATCGTCGCCTTCTTAAAAAGGATCAAAATTATAAGCACCCCGAAGACCAGTTTGGGGAAAATTTTCGCGCCCCGAGGCGGTCGAAAAGTTCGTATAAGGGCCGAGGGTAGCGTTCTTTTAAAGGTGATTTTATTTAAGGCCCCATAGTCGATGCAGGCTGAGAGACCCTCTTTTTTCTCCCGAAGAAAAAGCCCGGGTCCTGCCGGAGACGAGGGCTTACGGATAAACCCCCTTTTCGGGGTTCTCCTTGATGTATTCGACATCGCCTTGTCTCCGGGAGGAGAGTGGATAACCCCGGCCCCTTTGGGGGAGTACAGAAGGTTGCGGTAATGGGACAGTCGTAAGCCGGGAGGAGGAAGGGTTTTGGCCCGCCTCTCCGAAAAAACATCTGAAGTCCCAAAATGGGGTAGGTAGACCTGAAGGAGGCTTTGGAGGGCTTCAGGGAAGCGACCGAGGAGCGAGTTGTGGGCGAAGGCAACGTGGTGACACGGGAACCCCAACGAAAGATTCACTGTGCTCCCAAACCAAGGGCGGGGTTTTGGCCCGCAGCCCAAGGGGGGCCCAGAAGGATTTCAGGGAGGCGGGAGGGGAAAGAAGTGGCAAGTTTCCTTGTGAAGGGCCCCCAAACTGCGGAAGAGGGGGGCCTTACGGAAAGGATGGCGTCCTTAAGGGTTTTCCTGCGAAGACACAAATTTTGGTTTTTGCAACGGGTCACGGGAGGCGAAACTGGTACAAGTTCGGGGGTTATGAAATTTTTCCCGCCGATCCAGAATCAATAAGGCGGTGCCCGAAAGGTGCTTCGGGAGCACCCCTGTTACGGGTGGGCAGGGGGAGAGGCCGTGCTGCACTAGGGTTGCCTTCCTATGGCCCTAGGTGCGGGGTTTCCCGGGGCACCGGGGGCAGTCCCAAAGAAGTGGCCAGAAACCCCCAAATAGAAAACAGCTGTTCTGGGGACGTGTGAACGTTCCTCCTGGGGGCAGGGGGGTCTCTCGAGGCATAGGTTCATTTCAGGCCATCGGGGAGGAAGAGGTGACCGCGGAAGTGGGGGCCCAAGGGGGGGAAACGGCGTGGCGGGCGGTTTCCGTTGTAGGGGGCTCCCGTTGCCCTTTGGCGAAGCGAAAAATTCACTCGGGTGGCCAAAATGGATTAGGTATCCAAGGCAGTGGTAGATCCTGAGCGGCCCAGGGTGTCCTTGTTTGCCCCGAAGGGGGTTGCCAAAAAATCGCCCCCCCTTCGTTGTTCCCGTCCAGCTCCGAAGGAGAGTGCGAAATGACCGAATACGACCGCTGTTTTGGGGTGCCTGCGAAACCGGAAACGCGCGGGGGGCAGCCGAGGAAGTACGGCCTGATTCCTCAAAGACTGTGCGGAACCCCGGAGGAAGGTTTGAAGGTCCGCGTAGGGATCCCCTCGATCCCATGTGGCGTAGCCCCAAGCCAAGGCTTTTCCAGACAAAGGCTGTTATGAAGGACCTTGGCTCGCTCTGTAGGAAAAAATTGGGGCCCTCATCTCGAGGTGGATGGGCCTGGCTGTGAAACCCCTGCACTTCTTGGGGTTCCATCGTTGGGGAGGGGAGGGGGGCAGATCAGAGGGGGGTCCCGAAGGAAGAGGAAAAAGCAATGGAGCAGGTGCAGAGGCGGCAGCCCGGGGGAGGAGAAAAGGGTCGCCGGTTCTGCTATGGCTGCTAGTGGTCGTACGCGGGTTGCTGGGGACGGCCGTCGTGGTCCCGGAGATCGGGCAGGGGTACCTGGCGGAATCCTGGCCGTCTTTTACTGTAAGGAGGAGTGGATCCCCTGGGCCAAAGCAAGCAATGTTTGCTAAGCCAGCAGGGGAACGGAGTCTAAAATAGCCCCCGGTTTTCCCGGCCCCCCCCAAAACGAGATGGGCTTGCTGCGGCGTGGGGGCTACCCGGTCGTTACCCCTGACGTGATTGCTTGCGTGGCGGCCCGGGGGGGACAGCGTGGTGCAAAATCGAATCCGGAGGCGGTTTTGTGGGGACAGGAAAAAGGTTTTAGGGCGGGGGGCAGGGTTCGGGTAGAGGCAGGCAGACGGTCAGGGCAGGCGGCAAACGGCAAGGGCAGGAAAGTAAGCAGGGGGATGGGACCGGGAAATCAAGACTGAAATCAACCCACTCTAAAAGGCTCCCAAACAAAACCCAAGATTTTCAGCGAGTGCTAGGGCGTCTCCATATATAGGACCGCGGCCGTCAATTAAAAAAAAACCAATTTAAAAGGTGCGCGGGCCCTTTAAATCCGGACGCCGTCGGGGGCGCGGCCAAGAGGGATTATGCGCGCGGCGGTGTGAGCGGGGGGAAAGGGGCGGGGAGGGTTTAAAGTACGGGGTTTCCAGCCGGCAAAGGGGCCGGCTGCGGGCAGCGCAGCACCCGTGCCGGACCCGTGCGCACAGGGGGCCGGGCCGCGGGGCTCGGGTGCGCCCCGTGAAAAATTGGCCAGGATAGGGTGAGAAAATCAGTTGACTTGTTCGCAGTTTGTTGAGTCACTAGTTCATGGTTTAAAATGTAGAATTAAGCAATTAATTTCCTTTTTAATAGTAATTTTCTCAAAAAGGTTAATTCACAATGATCCAAAGGGCAGCAAGTCATCAAAAAAAAAATTTAAATCACATTTTTTTTTGCAAAAAGTTTGCTTTAGTTCAGAAGATTTTTTTTTAAGCCTGTAAATTTTTTTTTTAATGCCCCCAGCTGAAAGGGGAAGAGCAGCTTTTGAAAAGTTTTAAAGGCCAAAATTTACATAGCTGTTTGAAAAGGGTTTTTAAAGGTATGTTCAACGGCGTGTTTGTACTTTATAAGTTGGTTTTTGGGGACCCGTTTTTCGGACCCTAAAATGGCCCCAGTAGCTCTAACAATGGCAGTTGTTTTACATTATTTCAATAAAAAAAATATGCTTAATATCTTTTGATGCGTTTTCGGACCCGTACAAAAAAATTTGACATCCATTCTTGATCGAAAAAAACGCAGCAGACCCCATTTAAAACTTTTAGGAGGGTTTTCTGTGAGCCAAAACACAGCCAATCAATCTCTTTTTTTCTTCTTCCGGCTATAAAAATTAAGGGCCACAGTATGAAAACTGTCTGGTCAAAACTCCTTTGTTGCCCATAGCAACAATGGAGTGCCCCTATTTTCCAGAGCACTTTATGAATAAAAGGGGGGTCTGATTTTTGCTATTGGCAACAAGGAAGTTTTAGACCCGTTTTTACATGTGGGCCCCCGGTTTTTTTTGTGGTATCTGGCACTAGAAGATTAGCGGCAGTTCTGTTAAATCCTGTAAACTGCAAAAACTTTGGGCCTTTATGATAATCCTTTTTTTTTGATCTCCCTCAGTGTCTTCGGAATTTTGGGGGTGAAGGGAATCCCCTTTAACTCTTTATCATGTTTTTCAAATTCCCGAACATTTTTGAAGTATGGTGGGGACTATATTTGAAAAGAGGCCATGCCTTTTAGGATATTATTGCATCAAAGGGTCTTCAGTACTTTGGGCAAAAACAAAAGTCTAGGGGGTGGTAAAGCCAAAGTAAAATCTGTATGAATGCCAGGGCATAAGGTGTCAAAGCAGAACATTACTATGATCATCACACTGCCTCCACTAGCTGGTATCCTTCCCATAGTGCATCCTTATGTAATATTTCCCCCGAATATGCAATGACCACAACCCTAGCTGTCCTTATAATAAAAAACATGATCATCAAATTAGGGCACCTTCTTCTAATGCTCTATGGTCGTGTTCTGATTACATGCCCATTACAGGCATCATTGAAATAAGAGTGCCTTGATAGATAAGTGTGTCAGCTTCAAAGAATGAGCCTGACCTCTGCCTTCATACTATATTCTATTTTATTGATGGCTAATATTTATTGTCTGTAGAGATTTCATGCAGTCAATTTGTTTATACCAGGTAGTAAAGTGATCAACCTAGGACTGGATCAACAGGGCATCAGTTTAACTGCATGGCATCCAAAAAAGAAAAGCAATAGTTTGAACATGGCGAACCTATGCAAAAGATATACAGAGTTTAGTCTGTCTTTCCATTATACTAGACCTTCACAACTTAGCAGGATGTGGGGACTTACTAAATGTTTGGGAATGCCCCTGACTGTTCAGGAATGCCCTAGAACGCCCGTGAACGACCTCAATATGGACAGGACGCCAGAGTTTACACAAGCCACACCCCTTTGTGGGCGGCAGCCCGCTGCCAGGAATCCTATGGTGGGTCACATCCATGGAGACCTCAGATTTACCTTCCTTTTTGGATTCACTCATGTTGGTCTGTCTTCGTTACAAATGACTGCATATTCATGTGTCTTGAATTAGCTTTGGATGGTGTTCTCCTTAAAATACAGTATGCCCTTCCAAAAGGTTCTCCATCCCGCCTGATAAGGCTTCTATTTATTTTTATGGAAAACTATTAAAATTTCCAAAAAGTAACTGCAGTATATTTGAGAATTTGGGTGTGGGGCATGTCAAGTTCCTGTGTGCTCCTATAAACAGACACTATTGACTTTTAGCAATTCTTTCTATGATAATATAGAGATTTCAGGGAATAAAAAGACATACGAATCCTAATTAAGTGTTTTCTAATGTAGCCTCATTTATTAATACAGACTAGTAAGCCATCCAATTTCCCCCAGAATTTAGCTAATGCATAAATTCAGGTTTGAAATCCTAAACAGAAAAACATTTATTATTTTAGAAACTAATATTATTTTCTGCTATTTTCATCTTCGATTTTCACAGAGAGAGCAGCACATTTTGGATCAATAGTAATTTTGTTTCTTAAGCTAAATCAAGAAAATTCCTGGAAAAAAGAAAGATGCAGGTGGACGTGTGTACATAGGTGTAAGGAATTTAAACCTGAAGATATGAGGATAGTGGAAATTTACCTATTTTTCTCTATACTGTTTGGATTCCCCCAAATTTAATGATTAATGGTGATATCAGAATTGCAATAAATGTGTCTACTAATGCAAGGGTTTTAAATAGTCTTATGTTTAGTAGTAGTTGTATTTAAAGTGTTGCAGTGGGTTATGGTTAGTTCAGTAGTTGTAAAAGGGAAAGGATTTGCTATGGAAATTTTTCTGCGGGAAAAACTGCAGCTAGAGGAAATCTGCACATAAAAATCTGCAACACATCATGGATTTTGGTGCAGGCTTCCGTGCTATTTTATCTCATTTAAGTTAATGGGGTCAAATTGAAATTAAACCATGGTAGAAATTGACATGATTCAGATTGATAAATTCGCATCACAGGTCATTTTCTGCATTTAAAAAAATTTTTGCTACATTAGCATGGGATTTGTAAACTATGTTGACATGGCTGGTACTGTAATGCTGTAATCTGCTGCAGGCTTTCCAAGAGCAAACCCGTGCTGTAAATCTGCAGCAAATCTGTCAGCTATTTATCCTTTCACTGCTATAAAATATAGTTTTTAATTTGTCCCCAAATAAAAAAAATTTCATGCTTTTTTGAGCTTTATTTTTTTTTCATGCAAATTCTTGTTGCATTTTGTGTTTAAAAAAAGTTTGCAATGGTACTTTCAGATTTTTTCTGGTGCATTTTTCTCTATCACAAATAATGAGATACATCCTATGATTTGCAATGTGTAAAAATGCTTTCCAAAACCACAACACTTATGCATTTTTAATGAAAAAATTTAAAAAATGGAGGTCTATGTGGAAAACTAGGACAAAATTACCCGTAAAACTGTTATACATCTTACTCACCCAAAAATGCACCTGTAGTGCAAACAAATGCTACAAAAAAAAACCAACTGATTTGAATTTCATATTTGCTTTTTGCTTCCAAAGATCATCTGGATGCTGCAGTTTTTGCCAAAGCCTAAAATGGTTAATGTTCTTTCTTAAGGAAATGCACCATATAGGTGTGTGCAGATTTATATGGTATGGTCGCTCCACTGAAATTTAATACATACAAATAAGCTCAAAGGAAAAAAGAGCTAAGACCTGCACCACCTATTGGATATAGCATTCTTCAAATTACATCCAACTCATTTAGGCTTGCAACATGACTGGGGTAAAACCCCGATTGTATCGCAACGTGTTTTTGGGCTTTAAAGAGTTTTATTTTTTTTTAAATTGACGTGTCACTTTGTGTAGGAATAACTTTTGATTTCTTACCTATCTATGCAATTTTTGAGGGTGTTTTTTTCTTGACGCTTTTTTTTAAGTTGGAATAAACTGGAAAATATATTTCTTTTTGCGTCTGAAAAATATGAAAAATTACAAAATGTGGAAAAAATTTTAATTTTCAAAGTTTTAAAAGCTTTGCTGAAGAAAAAAGTTATAACAAAAGTAGTTATAACTGCCTTTCAAATTTAATGCACTTTTGATTTAAATTTTTTAATTTTTTTTTTTTTTTTTATGACTTTGGGGAATTTTGTGTAATTTTTTGCATTTTTAAAAAAATTTGTAAATAGATTATTTTGGGATCATCCAGTTTTGATGTGGCTTTAAAAAGGGGTGCATGTTTGGCACCCCCATAATGACCCCCTCTAAGAAACTAAACCCCCTTTAAAAATTTAGGAGCATATAGAAAGTTTTTTAACCCTTACGTGTTTTCGGAATTAAAACAAGTAGAGGTGAAATTTCAAAATACACTTTTTTTTTTTTTGAGATTTTTAGTTTTTAAACGTTATTTTCTGAAGCACGGATGTTACCA